>JABGLZ010001141.1:108680-267756 GCA_014705045.1 Colletotrichum theobromicola
GAAGGGGGCCTCAACGGCCGTTTACATGGACATGTCGGAAGGGGGTCGACTTGGGGACAGAGACTTGCGGGCTGGGCAGTCAGCTCTGAGAAACGCTGGGTTGATGCTCATTGGCAAGGATACTAACGACCCAAGACATGTCTGGTAGACCCAAAAGATAAACCGGGGCAGGGTAAGGGCTATTACGGAAATGTTTCTGGCGGTCGGTTTGGACGGCACGAAGAGTCGAGGAGTCGAGACAGGGTCAAGGCAAGGACAAGGTCAGTCAACCCGGAGTTGGGGACAGCATGTACTGCGTTTTAGGCTTGTTCTTGTTGGTAAGGGTGGTGTATACTAGGTGGTGGTGTATGCAGTCACATAGTAGGTATGGAGAAGTATGGTGCAAGGTACCTTGTTTTAGCTCAAGTAGGTACTCCTGCTCTATTTGTATCCATAGGGCAGGGTAGGGTAAAAAGAAGGTAAGTGGTCGTGTAGCTTGGCTTGTTCTTGTCGTGTTGTTGGTGGTGTGCGGTGGTGGTCCCTAGGCAAGGGGTCGTTTGTGTCTAGCTCGAGCGGGAGAGACCAGTCAGAGCAGTGTTGAGTAGAAAAAACAGGGGCGAGATATGTCATGGCGATGCTCAAGTTTATCGCTCATTGGAACGAGTGAGCAGACGGGGGGCTCGGGGCGGACTTGGCAGAAATGCGATGCGGCTGTCGAGTTGAGATAGAGGTGAAGATCGGAATCGCGGAGGAGGCTTGACTCGAAGAGTAACACACTATGTCGTTGCCTGGCCGGGCCCCGCACTGCCACACTAAGGTAGTGGCCCCGTGAACGCTTGCAGTCCTTGCAGCCCAGGGTCCAACATGCTGAAAGTGGAATCAGCCAAGAGACACTGGTACCGCAAATCACGAACCGTTCACTGGCCCATTCGTACTATGCAGTAATAAGGCAGGTGAGGCCATGACCCGGTGGCAGCAGCATGCGCTGCGAGCATGCGTTTGGCTACCGAGCCCAGGCAGGAGACGAGCAAGCATATCAAAAGAAGCACGGCAAGGTACATGGCGACGGCTAACGAGCGCACTTCGTACCTCGGTTGACATTTCCATGTCCCACCTTATGGCCCCATGTCTTCGAGACGGGATCAACGCTCACGATCCGAAGGTATGACTGGTCGGCCGAATGGCTGACTGGGCTGCGCAGTTGCAGTGCAACCACCGTCAGGATGTTCGTCTGTCTGTTCTGCCTCCGGGGGCCAATCCGCTGGATCCGCCGCAAAGCTGCATGACTACCCACCTGAATAGCCTGAGAGACCCAGATGGGCCAGAGTCAGCAGGCAAGTGAGATGCAATGAAGACGAACTCTGGGCCTCTCCCGGCCTATTTTCTCGGCCAGACTGCCCACTCGGACAATCTCAAGCGGTCCGTCCTGAATAGCATAGCAGGTTCCACGGCGTGGTAATGGCCATGGTGGCCGATGACGGTCGACAACTGAGGCTGCGGTTGTGTGTATACCTTCTCTCATTTTGCCGTGTCTGCTCGCCTCTTCGACTCATTCTGCTTGTCCGTGTCGCCGAGAAGACGGATGCATTTTGGCAGCACTGGGTCAGCTGTCTCCGAGGAAAAGGGTTGCGCCGTCGCTGTTTGCGACAAAAATGCAAAGAAGGGTCGCCCCCCTCTTGGAAGGCCGAATGGGGAAAAAGATACGGCGGGCCTGCGGAGTGTGCCTCAGCGGTCGAGCTGACAGGCGAAGGGGATGTGATGTGCCGCGATGCAGTGCGGGCCATCGACTCGGTGAAGCAAAGTGACGAAGCGAAGCGCTCTCTTTCACTCGCCCTCAATGCCATGCCAATGGGTGTCTGCCGGTTGGTTCACTCCAAAAGCGCGCAACATAGAGAGGCGACATTGGCACACGAGATCCATCCCCGATGGAGACAATGTTCGGACGAGCCATTTTCTGGAAGACGCAAAGAATGTTCTTCTGCAGCGAGCCCGGGGCGATTTGAGGGGGACACATCGACATCGTCTCGAGGCGGTGGGTTCTGGGTTCCAACGAGCTTGTCATCTCCGCCGACAACTGCAAGAGAATGTCATGTGTGGCCAAAATGGAGTCCAGGCTCGGTCATGATCAGAGGGTGGGCTTCGCCGCTTCGCCAGTGAAGGTCCCGTCCTCCAGTGCAGGGCTCGCTCAGGTCGTCCAATGTGCCCGCCGTGCCCGGCCCCGGCTCCTGGGTTGGACCCGACCGCGCTGCCCTGCACCTGGACTGCTGTCATTGTGGAGCTCCCCTCGCCTTCTAGAAAACTTCCATCGCTTACCGCACCTTAATGGTACCTACCTACTCCGTCTGTATCTAGAAAGTGTAGATGATGACCTGGCTGACCTGCGTATCGTTCCGCGGGCCCACTCCGATTCCATCCCCTGCCACCACAACCATCACCATAACCACCAACACGAACTGCATTTGCTCTTGTCTTGTATCCGTACTGCCTGCCTGCCCGACTTTCCCTTGTGCCTACTTACCCGCTTTAGGCACCTTGCCTCACCTTATCTACATTACCCGACCTTACCTAACCTCCAAAATGCCATGCACCACCTCCCCTGCTGACGACTACCTTACGTTGCTGCTCTTCCCTGCAGCTACATACCTTACCTACCTTAAGGTAAGGTAGCTACGTACCACCATCGTTCTTGCTTAAACTTAACTGGCTGCCTACGCTCGACCACTCATCTGCGTCCAAGCCGACTTCCTACCTGGACCTTCTACGCCCGGCTTATGATATGACATGGTGGCGGAGCTTCTTTATTGCAGACGGCAACGCTCTCGCTGGCCCTGTCGGCGCGTCACTCACGGTAACCATCTGTGGTCATTCTTGCCTTGAAGGAGACGACTATGGGATCATTCGGTAACCTGCAACCGAGCAACTCGGAATCACATCATCGAGGCTGAGCAGCCGCGTATGGTCTCAAACGGAGTGTTTTGTGTGGCTGCCTTACGGGTAGACACGACTGTGCCTTTTTCTGATGTACAACGCCATCTAGAACTACCAGTGGCTGCTGCCAAGTTTCAACCCCAGCTTCAACCGCAGTCAACGATATGTGCAACCGTGACGCTCCTCATCAATCAAGCATTCTTTGCCATTGGACAACCGCCGACATAGATCGCCCGAGGCAAGAGCACAAGTCGGGTATCGCCATGGGGCTTTTACCCTTGGCGGTTGCAAGTCATATGCTCATCTGGGGTCACGCGGCGGTGGCAGGGCATTTCTTCCATGTGCAAAGATACTAGTATTCATCAGGCGGCCTATTGCCTTGCCCTGAATGACCAGTCAGTAGTCAGTGTACTCAACAAAGATTGGGCCAGATCAGCCCTGGCCGTATGTTTCCGCAAAACGAGGCAAACGCCATTCCTCCCCTATACCAGAGGTTCGAGATACCCATCCCAATCCGGGGCTACGCCTGGTATACCGTGTGAACAATGCCACCTATTCATACATCGTCCTCGAGGAACTTGTAGGCAAACTTGAAGTCCGCTTTTCTACGGTTCATCCTGCGCGAGTCGTTAGTACTGCCTCTGGATTCCGTCACCCCAATAAGAACTTACCATGTGCTCTCATAGTCGAAGAACCGGTATGTGCCTTGCTCAAACTCCTCCGTAATGCTTTTCGGCTCCTCATGACGCTGGAACCAAGTCTGGTACTGCTTATGAAACCGCCAACTCTGATCCTTCAGCGCCTTAGCCGCCAGGTATTGTTGAGGCGTGCCTTGCTTGTAGTAGAAGACGTAGAATAGAGTGTCAGGGTCGATGCGCTGGTACAGGCGCGGGTCCTCGAATAGCGGGAGAGGCTCCGAAGGGAAGCCGGTTCCTGACGACGAAATGCGCATGTCGGGGCGGTAGGTTCGTGGTACATCCGTGTCCATAATATCGGGACACATGGCTTGCGATGCCTGAAGCATGCGCTGCGTGGACGCGGAGGTGTAAGAAGGCGGGCGCTTGCGTGACGTCTCGAACGACTCGACGAGGTCTTGGAGAGACGCGGGAAGGTGGTATATCGACTCCTCCTCTTCCTCCGCGACAGGCTTGACACCGTTGGCGGCGCCGTTTATTTGGGAAGCTATATATATGGTCAGCACATCAAGTCGATTGTGATTCCGTGGCAGCTTACCCTTGGCAGCTTCCGCTGCCTCCGCCGCGGCCTGGTTCTTGGCTGCCCGCTTTTCCGCTTTGCTCGGGGTAGGCATTGCCTTTGCGATGGGTGCGGGGGTCTCGCTCGTGCTTGCTGACGGCACCGTCGGCTGCTTGGGCTCCGGCTCTTTCGCGGCGATGGGGTGTGCGGCTGTCGTTGCGGGAGAGTTTGTTGCGCTCGTCTTTGCCTGTGCTGGACTGGCAATGGCGACGGGTTGAGCGCCTGGTGGGGGTGGCAGCGGGGATATGCCAATCTTGTCTGATGCCGCCGCTGCTGCCGCCGCGGATGCGTACTTGAGACCTTCTGCAGGTCTTGCGGGAACAGATGCTGGCTTCATGGCGGGGCCGCTCGAGTTGCCGTTGCTAATTGTTGCTAATGGCGTGTGCAACGTCGCCAGCGCCGGCAAGGGTGACTTGGATTGCGCACTCGACCTCCGTCCCGACGCAGACACCTCGGCCACTGCCTTCGGCTTTGCGCTTGGAGGCTTAATGATCTCGGGCTCCGGTGTTGGCTCCTCTGCCAGCGACTGGGCGTCTTGCGACGATCCCTTGTCACCGTCTTGGGGAATGCCGTACACGCCCTCTTCCTCGTCCAAGTTCAAGTCATCGTACATCTCATCGTCCTCGATATAGTCATCGTTCATACCATCTGAAACGTAATAGCGGATCAGCTCCTCGAGGTCGGTCACTTGATCTGTATCCACGCCACCGTTCTCGAGGGATCTCCGAATTAGCTCGAGTTTGCTCTGGTGCCATTTATGGCGCTCGATGATGCGCTCGATCTCGGCAATGCGCTCGGCCTTGGCAGACTGGTTCTTGCCCTTCTTCATGGTGGCTTGTATCGATTCGCTTTCGGCTTCGAGGGTCTCGATCTGTTGTTCCAGCTCGTCGACCATGCTGCTCAGGAAATCGCTTGCCTCTGCCTTGGCCTGTTCTTGTGGGTCGAGTTTCGCTGAAGAGGCCAACCCTTCCTTGGAGTATGCCTTAGTCTTCATGGCCTTCTCGACGGCCTTGAACTTCTCCATTTGCTGTGAGAGAGTTAGCAGAGCCACGGAAGGTAACCGCAGGATCATGGGCCACCGACCGTCTCAATCAAGCGACGGTGCTCCAGTAAAGGAGCCTTGTCCTTGATGTCGTTGCTTGCGGCCCATGTCTTGATCTGATCTCGTAGACGCTGGAGCTTCTTGATTTCACGCTTGAGGTTGTCCTCCAGCTTCTCCTTCTGAGAAATATTGTTCGATTGCTCGATTTTCTCGTAGATGGCCTCGAACTCGGCTACGCCTTCGGCCACCTTCTTGAAGCACTTGTCGACTTCTTGTTGCAGTTTTCGTGCCGCCATGATGCCTGATTGTGTGTGTATCAGGGATGGATGTCGTTCGCCCGACTTGGAGGTTCGGTATCGACTGATTGGGTGTGTCAGGTATGGTTGTGGTGATTGATGGTGATGATGATGGCTTCGGATCGGAGCTCAGGCTCGTCTGATGCGCTATCGATGTACCGATGGGTGGAGAGTGGGATGGGGTGAGGTTTTGTGTCCCTCTGGTGACGACTACTGCGCCGAAAAATACCGGCGATCGGTGACTGCGCGATCTTATTTTGCTTGCAACAAACAGATGCGGCTGTTTGATGATTTGAGGCTGCGGAAGAAAGAACCGCCAGCTGGAGGCGTGGGTGAAAGCCGTGCGCAAAGGTGGGACGCCTGGAGGTACCTTCTGTTTGGTAGAGGGGAAGTCTGAGGTAGGAGGTAAACAAGCACCAAATACCGGTGAAGTGGAGAACTTTTTATTTCAATCGGGTGCTGGCAGTATTCCCAAGGCTGTAAAGCACCCCAGCTGCAGTTTTCAGGTGGCTCTGAAGCGATTGAACAGCCAAAGTGTAACATCTCAATTATTCTAGGTCTATCTGAAGGAAGTCGCGACTCTCCAGGCCTGCACTGTGTAGGGCGAATGATGACACGGCCCCTTTCAGCCCAGCCTGCCAACTCCAGTCGCGTTCAGGGATGTGAACTCCTGCCACCAACCTGCACGCTCCCTATTAAACTCCCTGTCAGCCTGTCTATCCAGGTGTCTAGCACCCAATAGCTTCCATTTCCAGCCGCCCAGTGTCTCGATGTTTGATTGCCGGCGGCTTTTATCAGTGGCCACCCTCATTTCTATTCCCAGCAGGCATTGAATTGCAAGCCGAAGCAAACAAATTATCACTTTGCCCTCTCGTTTTCTTTCTGCCTGCCCAAGGTAGCCCCCCTCCCCCTCTAATTCACGGGCGTAAGCCAAGGCCACAAACCCCAGGACGCCTTGTTCGCTAGCCTGTCTCTCCCCTCAGTTGCTACCCGTGTTGCTTGCTACTGCAATCTGTACGCTTGGTTGGTTAGTGGCTTTTCAACCTTCAGACGGCATTGGCTGGCCGCGTGCTGCTACCATCTTAGCCCGTGGGTTTTCCTCCTTGCGTGTGGCACTTTTCGACCTCATCCGGTCGACGGCTGAGGCGGTTCCACGTCCCGGTCAATCAATCAGTGTCTGAAGAGCCGGATCCGCGCGTTTGAATCCTCTGCCGTTCTCAGCTCTGAAACCTATTCCCTGTTTCTGCCAAATTGCATTTACGCAGTGCTGCAAGATGAAAGGCAAGGATCCCTCCGTTATCCGCTGTAAGTCCAAATATGTTGACTCTTTTTGCTCCCAGCCATCGTCCAGCGTGTGCTGTTCGCCTCGGTGACAGTGGACAAGGAGGTCATCTCCTCCATTGGCAAAGGTGTGCTGGTCCTCGCTGCCGTTGCCCCCGGTGACACGGAGAAGGAAGCAGAAGCTCTTGCAACCAAGGTGCTGAAGCTCAAGATGTGGGACGACGACGCCGGCGGCAGATGGAAGAAGAACGTCCAGGACATTTCCGGGGAAGTTCTCTGCGGTACGTCTGCCATGATGATGAACCAACCAACCAGCGCGCGGGCTTTCCTAACTTTTGCAGTGTCTCAATTCACACTATTCGCCAAGATTAGTAAGAACAAGCCTGACTTCCGCCTGTCGGCAGGCGCCGAGGACGCCAAGAGGCTGTATCACCATTTCTTGCAGAACGTCCAGGCTGGTTACGCCGCAGATAAGGTCAAAGATGGGAGATTTCAGGCAATGATGGAGGTCGCCCTCGTGAATGATGGCCCTGTAACCCTGGAGCTCAACACAGACCCTGCGCCGCCGAAGCAGCAAATACCTTAGCTGCGTCTGGCTTGCATCCGGTTTCATGGTGCCTACCTTTGGGTTGTAAGTATACCCGAGGCTTAGAGCTTCTGTTCATAGACGTGGGTGAAACAATAGATAGACAGACTACTACTTCTAGAGCTATTAGACTTCAACAGGTAGATACATATACCCTTGGGTCCAGGATCAGGTACATAGAGAGGGCAACAATGCCATTTTGCAGCCATGCAAATCTAACATCTCCATGATTGAAAACTGCAAGAGCTGATTGGTAGATCGTCACTGGTGCTGCCTTCCTCACAAACGACAAGCTGCTGACTGGGAAGCGTAAAAGCGCCCTTCCTCTAGGCAAGGGGGTTGGCTCGGGCGTCGTTTCCCCCACCGCCGCAGGCTTGCGGTGCAACACAACTGCCCCGCGCCAGGTCTTCCTGGAGCTAGAAAGTTCCATCGCAACCCCACTCAGCTGTGAGCTCACTTGGGGAGAGGTATTCTTAACCTTGACCATTGCCAACGCCGCATCGATACATCCTACTTCTTTGGCTTAGTTTTGATAACCCCTCGCAATTGTGCCTTATTTGTGCCTGGTTGAAGCTATCGACAGCTCAGACCATACAGCAACCTCCAGCTAGATACCCAGAGACTCTCACAAGCTCTCTACCCCGCACTACCTACTCGCACAGAGCGCTCCGTCTCAGCCTGATCTTGAGTAGGTTGAGACAACACCAGTTCCTTCCACACACCTTACCAAGGACACACAAACCGCAATCATGTCTGGCGACGAGACTAAGCAGGCGCGCCCCCGCGTCTTCTTCGACGTTACCGTTGGTGGCAAGTCCGCCGGTCGCATCACCATGGAGCTCTACAGCGACCTTGTCCCCAAAACTGCGGAGAACTTCCGCGCTCTCTGCACGGGAGAGAAGGGCTTGGGTAAGACCGGAAAGCCCCTCCACTACAAGGGATCCGGCTTCCACCGCGTTATCAAGCAGTTTATGATTCAGGGCGGTGACTTCACTGCCGGCAACGGAACCGGCGGCGAATCCATCTACGGCGAGAAGTTCGAAGACGAGGCGTTCCCCTTGAAGCATGAGCGTCCTTTCCTTCTTTCCATGGCAAACGCTGGGCCTAGTAAGTTGCTCCTTACCCATCGAGTCGTTTCGTCGGTCACAAGAACTAACGACATACTACACAGACACCAACGGCTCTCAATTCTTCATTACAACCGTGCCGACACCCCACCTCGACAACAAGCACGTTGTCTTTGGCGAAGTCCTCAACGGCAAGTCAGTCGTCCGCCAGATCGAGAACCTCCAGACCGAGACCGGCGACAAGCCCGTCAAGGATGCCGTCATCGCCGACTGCGGTGAGCTCACTGGGGACGCTGCCTTGGCTGCCGATACGAAGGCCCCCGACGCCATGGGCGACACTTATGAGGACTACCCTGAGGACTGCGCCTCCCCTCCCGACGCGAAGGAGACGCTCAAGATCGCGACGGCCTGCAAGGACTTTGGCAACAAGGCCTTCAAGGCCGGCGACTTCCAGACCGGTCTTGACAAGTACCAAAAGGGCCTGCGCTATCTCAACGAGGAGCCCGAGCTCGATAACGAGCCGGCCGAAGTGAAGGCCGAGCTCAAGGCCCTCCGCTTCTCCCTGAACAATAACTCGGCCCTGCTCAACATCAAGCTTGAGAACTGGGAGGATGCCGCCAAGACCGCCGGCTACGCTTTGGATATCGCCGGCATTAAGGACGCCGACCGTGCCAAGGCTCTCTACCGTCGCGGCTTCGCCAGCGTCCGTCTCAAGGACGACGAGAGCGCCATCAAGGACCTGGAGGAGGCCCACAAGCTTGTTCCTGAGGACAAGGTTATCCTTAGTGAGCTCAATGCCGTTAAGCAGAAGGCCTCTGCCCGCGCTGCCAAGGAGAAGGCTGCGTACAAGAAGTTCTTTCAATAGACGAAGGTCGATGCTCTGAAATGACTTGCAACTCCATCCAGTTCGCTGATGTGACTGACGAGGCAGCGGAGGAGCTCTACGGCGACGACGCGATCATCCCGCACATAGCGCTTGGATTGGGGTTGGGTTGACTACAGAAGGCAACTAGGAGCCGAGCGTGGTGTGACCTAGAAAAAGAGACGACGAAGACGTGACGAATTTTGGGTCTTGAGGCGATTAAATAACAGGGTTAATTCAATTGAATTTGGGGGCGTACAGAGACGACGGACATGGCGAAGACGAAAAGAAAAACCATAGGATTCAGGTAGATACCTCGACACACTGTTCAATATTATTTACATTACACACATATGTTCTTCCACTGCGCAAGTATCTCGCGCGCGTCTGGTTCTTGTGCACGAGACCAAAAAGTATCTTCTAATCATGATGTGTCTGGGTATATTCATCGTGTCCCATGATGCGAAGGTTACCTTACACCAAGGAACCTAACAAGCACGAAGGGCGAAGGAAACAATCAACATCAAAAACAACAGGGCCGAGCCTCCAATCAATGCACGGGAAGCCATTTTGGTCTTCCTCCTTTCGAGCGAGCAAAGCTTGCCTTGTCGGGCCAAAGAAACGCCGGGATGGTTTCACGAAACCCCATGAGAGCCCGATTTGCCTCACTCCCAGATAGTAATGCAGCAGCCATGATCGCCATGTCATACGCTCCAATCGCGCGTATCCAGATATCCTCCACGTCGTTAGAAACCTAAAATAGAAGATTTTTGTGTCGTCAAAGACCCGTGGGCTTTTGTGTTCATGTTCGTATGCGAAGAAAGTAGGCAACAAAAGAAATAAGAGACGGCCGGTGGGCCTCGAGTGGTGTGTAGGTTTGCGACGCCTCCACTGGATGTTCATCAGTAGCCAGTATTCCAGTTACGCTCAAAGTTCTTGCTTCGCGATACTGACGGCGACGAGTCAGGCGACTCGCCCCGAGCGAATGGCTTCATGATCCCAGACAAAATATGGCGTGTGGCTCGGCCGTTACGCTTAAGCGTCGCCAGGTGTCCCGACGAATGATCCGAATGCCCAGAGTTCTGTCTCATTGAGCTCCTGTCCCTGCCACGACGTTGCTCACGGCTTCGGGACGATGATGTTTCCATGTACGCATCGCTGCCGGCTGATCCAGGAGGGACGAGATTGTCTTGCTCCATCCAGACCGTTGAAGCTGTAGTGGAGTTCGTCGCGGAATTGTTGTTATGGTAGGTCGCGAATGTCATAGATTCCAGCATGGCTTGACTATGTTCTAGCTGATCGGCGAACTCGGATGCGGAGGCAGCAAGCGATGCGGTATCGTGCAGCGATCCATCCATCTTTGCGTAGCAGATGTCTGCGCGCTCTTGCAAACTCATGCACATCTCGTTGAAGATGAGAATGTCGTCTTCACCGCCAGCAGGCTTGGACACCTCGCCATTGTCGATGGGATTTGCGTCAGTCCACATCTTTACCAAGGCAGCAAAGTTCCGGGCGTGGTCAATCAAGTGAGGCAATGCCGGGAAACCCTCCCGAGCGGTCGGAGACAATCTCCCGAGAATGGTGATGGGAGTCGAGTAGGACGGCCCGAGAGCGACCTTGTTGCGTTCAACAGGAATAGAGCAGATTGTGTCGATGTAGTCTTTTACCGATTGGCGGTTTGAGCCCAGAAACTTGTTCATCGGCTCCATCCACTCCTCCTTCTTGCCAAACGTTGAAAGATTCCCGAGCGCCTGAAGTGCTTTCGCGACCAGTGTCAGCGTTCGCTGCGCTCGCGGCCGTGGATGGTCCCGTAGCAGGCCGAAGAGCTTTGGGCTCAAGATCGCAGGACAGATGAACCGGAGAAAGAGGAAACCCGAGACGCTAGTGTAAGTGACGGTACGCAACCAATCACCGTATCGATCTTCGGCGACAGCACGAATGTACTTGAGAATTGACCGCAGCTCCGGAGGACACTTAGTCGGCTCCCTGCAAATGCATTGCCAAACCTCTGTCGTGATCTGAATGAGGCGATTCCAATGCTCTTGGACGTTCTCCCCTGGCTTCAATTTGCTAGGGTCAACCTCACAGTCGGGGTTCATCTCGTTAATCTCATAGATTTTGGCCATCAGCATCTGCTCAAGATACTCCTTGCCCGATCTTCTCATGTGGAATTCAAGAGCTTGTGTCAGCAAGGTATTGCCTCTGAACAGCAGGTTGGCCTCCCCTGCCAATGACTTGCCCATGTCGCGCAAGACCTGTTCTCTACCGTTGTGGAATTCCAATGCCTCGCTGGACTTCAGTCGGCTACTGTATCGATACTTTTTCATCTGGTTTTGTGTGCCTCCAATGCCATCGATCTCATCCTCTACCAGCGTCTGAAGCCACTCATTCGCGTGATTGGAAACCTGGAAGATATTGAGGAAAATCTCGGAGAGGCGTCTCAAATTTCCCGGGAGGGCATCAGCAATCTGGGCAGTCAGACCAGACGGGAAACTGTGGAGAAGAGTCGACAACGCCTGATACTCCTTCGAGTGAAGTACTACCAGCTCTTCATGCTGGAGTTTGACGAGCGTCGTACCAACGACTTGCTGTCGCTCGTCGTATATGTCGAGCCACCTTTCGAGATCTTTGCCAGGTTCTACCTGATCGAGAGGGATGTCAACTGAACCGCATTGGACCTCCGTAAGATGACCCGTTTTAGGCAATCCCAGAGATGCCTGCAATTGATGGCTCCAGCTTTCAAGGTTCCCATCAACTCTTTTTAGGACGATAGAAAGGAACGGCATGGTTGGCGGAAGATCTGAAAACTGGTAGTCTTCTCTCCAGAAAGGGTTTTTGGTGCCTGTCTTGATTGTTGACCGAGCTCGGACCTCGCCATCCAGGATGACCTCTGTGAGATAGTTGCCCATCAGGGGATCGGCGTCCCTATACTGCCGGTCGACGAAGCTGCCAACGTCTGGAGATGTGATTCTCGGCTTCAGCTTGGCCTCTGTAACTCTAAGACTGATCGTTTTTTCGATTCTGAAGACCTCTCCCGTGAGATCGGAATCCAGATCCGTGACCTCCACAGCCCCTTCTGCAGATGGTTCCAATAGAAAGATGTCGGGCAGTGCAAAGGCGCGCAGGAGGACGAACCAGACCTCGAAAAGCAGACGATTCTCTAGTGCGATATAGACAGGTCGGAAGATAGAGAGTTGGGTAGATATCGTGGAGTAATGAGGGAAGATGCCGATGCAGTACTCCTCGTCGAGAACAGATCTGTCAAGCTGTTGAATGGCGCATCTCGACAGCTGAGAGAGCTCCACCACGGCAATGACAGCATCGCCATCGTTCGTAGTGAGCCTGATCTCGCCATTCTCCTGGAGCAGGCAGGAAACAACCCGCCATGAAGTACACGGCGATCTCAAGTCCCTGGTAGAGGGTCTTTTGACAATAGCCCTTGGAGAGCTTGCCAGTCCCTTATCCCATAGCCGGACCTGGCCGACTTTGATGAGTGCATTAGTTGTCTTTGGTGTTCCATTTTCTGAGCCGCGCCTTCTAACTGCTGGTCTTAATTGGGTGGGGGTTGGATTTCGGTTCGCATTAGAGAGCTTGACTTTGGGTGGCCGCATTTGCTGCCAGCACAGCAGCGCAGCCAGCCACAGATCTCGCTCTTCGGCGAGGAGTGGGTGTATTAGTAGGTCCACAGGTGGCTGTGTATTAGACGAAATCTCCAAACACCTCTTGCCTTCAGGCAGCTCGGTGGGGGAAATGCGACACCCTCGTAGATCTGACACCAGGGGGACGTGGAATGGTCCATCGTTACCTGAGTCAAACATCAGGGATCCCTTCTCCTCGTCGACGTAGGCGACTCCGATTTGCCAATGGCCTGATGTTTCGCTCCGGAACTCGATCTCGCCTCTCATTCGACCACACAGGTTCTTCATCAACAGGAGAATATTGTTCGCGTTCTCAGTTGGCACAGGGACAGGTAGTGAGTCCACTGAAGGTGTGGTGGCGGGGGGTGAAGTAGGACGTGAAGACTGGCGCTTGATCAGTCGCTTGCTTGACGACTTCTTTTCCCTCAAGCTGTTTGTGGCGCCTGCGGGTATCTCAGAATGACGAGCGGGTATCACTGAAGGGAAACCCAACGACTCGATGGGTGGAGGCGGCGAACGGGCATCATCATAGAGCGGTTGAGACCCAGAGGAAGAGAACGACCCTAAGCGTGGCCGACCTGGACCCTCCCTGGCCGTCGCATTCAGGAATTGCTGCCTCAATGCCCCGTCCATTGTGTGTGTTCTCGGCCGAAAGGTGTTGGGCTGCCTCAGAGGGGGACTACTTGAATTCTGATACGAGTCGCCGCCGTATTGGTCATTGAATACCACACCCTGCCGTCTTTGGAAGTCTCCAGGTATAGATCTCGGAGAGGTTTGAGGGGAGGTCGAGGTGAAGCCGCTGCGGGCTGAGTGTAGGCTGGCAGCCGGATCGAAGACGGAGCTAGCGGACACTGCCGGGGAGACTTCGGGGTGGTGATACTCCGGTGTCACGGCGCGAATAGTCGGGTTCGGCGGGACGTTGGAGCGGAAGGATGTGCGCAAGTTGTTTATCGAAGCGCGTTCCATGCCGCGGGAGGACGAGTCGGCAGCCAAGGTCTGACTTTGGGTTTGGGGCCACTCGAGGCGCGGCGTAACGTTGTGACCACCGTTGTGGTAGGTTCGTCCATCCATTCCCGGTGGTGCCATGCTCATTCCATGATTTGTCCTCATTTGGGGACTACCCGCATCTGACGTTCAGTAACAGGTTGTGCGTCTCGATATGCTGCTGTCTCTCCCAAGAACTGCACCTAGACGTCCACGACGTCTTGTTTCCCGGAATCCTATCCTGCACGCTTCTTATGTCCTCTAGCGATCAGCTGCTGGCCGGTGCGGGTCTGCTTTCGGGGCTGATGTGTATGCTGCCACACAGCAGTAAGCATAATAGTTGCTGGCCGGTCGCCCAAGAACTCGTGAACGGGTCACACGGCGCGGAGTCTCGTCGCAAACGCAGCGGATCGGAGGCGACGTTGGTTGTTGCTGGGACGCGGACCCTCAGCTACGAAAGTGAGATGGTGGTGCGCAGGAAGAGAATCCCAATAATTTCGGGGGGACTTGGAAATGCGACGCGGTGTGGTGGACAACCGGTATGCCAGATCAGGGCAAGGCAAAGAGCGAGCGAGCGAACAAGCGGGAGAAGAATGGATCAGCAGCGGGATGGGAGGTTGAGAGCGGGGAATTCTTGGTGGTTGATCCACAGCTTCTAAGGTGGGATGATGCAGGGTTGCAGCGACCAGCGGTCGTCCAAGATTCGAGAAGACTGGACAGTTTGGCTTCGTACGGTGTTCGGAGATGCCGCCAAAGTCAAAGTCGCACAGGCGGTGGAAGGGGTTCGGGGTCGTGCCGAGAAGGGTTCTTCTGCGGGAGGGCGGCGGTGGCAGCGAACGGTAATGAAGAAAAAAAAAGGAGCTGCAATGCGGAGAGTGGGAGATGGCCTCGACAGCGCGGCGGCGACGTGGTGGACGACGACGACGACAACGAAGGCGGCGCAGTGGTGCGGAGTCGAGAGCACAGCACGCAGCAGCCAGCAGCGGTATGGAGTATGCGTCAGGTGAAGAAGGACGATTTGTGGACGAGGGGGAAAATGGCGTTAGTTAATCGAATGAAGGCTTCGAGTGGGTAGAAGTGGTATTAATTGCTTTTCTGGTTTCCCACTTCTTTTTCCTTCGTCGCAAATTCTGAGGACCCAGAACGGAGATGGACCCGGGGACCTAAGTATTATTGCTGATTAGATGTTCGGCGCAGTGGAATCGAGCACCAAGGATGTCGCTGCTTGTCGTTTGGGCACAGCGTAGCGTAGGTAGCTAGCTGCTGCGTAGGATATTCGGCCAGTGTGCTGCCGCGACATGCATATTAAGGCTGTCTCAAGCTCCAGGATAGGACAGGCAATCGGGCAAGGCCTGTGGGACCACGGAGGATCAGGGCAGGGAAGATGGCGAAGACTGGGGTCCAGGCTAGTTGGCAAGCGAGATATCCAATGTCAGTGGACGAAGGCCTTGGAAAGAAGCAGAGGAAAAGCAAGCGACGTGCATGGATGAAGGGGGCTCGAGTGAGGTTTGTCGGCGTGGGTGTGGACAAGGGGAGGGAGAAGAGAGGGTTCGGGAGTTGAAGGTGCTCGCTCGACGAACGGGTATGTCTGCCGCAATCTTGGGATGCAGTTGGTAGTTTGGGGGCTGCGCTGCCAATCGACCAAGGGAGAGCAAGGTGGTATTCGGTACCTCGGGGAAGTTGGAGACAGGTAGAAGGACGACAGGCTCTGAGATGGTTGCAAGAAGATGGAAGGGCCTGAAGGGAGAGGGGGGAAATGGGGGAAAAGCAATAGCGGTGGTGAAGGTGAGGAGGGGGAACTTTGGACTCACAGGATCCATCAAATCCCGAGAAACACGCCCCCTTTGATATTGGTGGTGGACCAACGGCACTACCAATAGGAGAGCAACGGCGGTGCTGCAGTGCATGCAGATGGAACGAAGCTATATCGAGCCAGCAGAGCGGAGGCTGGTGAGACAATTCCCCATACACGATAGATACGATCGATAACTGAGGGGGAGATAAGTCGTGTGCACCCTGGCGAGGGGCCAAAGGTGCTCGCTATTTCTCCCAAAGCTGACGAGATGCTGTGATCGGATACCGAAAACGGGCGAGGCGAACCGGAGGGGGACCTGATTGTTGTCGGGACGTCTCGAGTAGACGGGCACGGGAGGGAAAGGAGACAGAACAGAGTCGAGGCCGGCGGGAGATGGGAAAGATGGGAGAGTGAGTGAGTGAGTAAGTGAGTGGTTGGATGGGATTGGATTCCCAGAGTAAGGTAAGGTATCTTAGACGCACGGCAGAAGGTGCATCCCGTCTGGTCTCCCGCCTTCCATTGCCTTGGAGGTGTTTTGGGCCATGTCTTAGCACGCACCGCACCTCGCCCTAAGCAGTAAGGCTCCAGGTCCCGAGGGGGGAACGAACGGTACTCGATACTTTGGCTCTTGCAATTAAGGGTGTTTGCCTGGGAAACGGCACTTCAGCCATCACCGCCATAACACGCTTGTTATGAGACGGGACGTTAGGTAGGTGCCCTGGTGAGGTGAGGCGAGGTGAGGTAAGCAGTGTCAGCCATTCGGACTGACCTGACCTGGCCTGAATCGAATGTAACTCTGAGGCAACACGACACATCCCTCCCGCCTTTACGGATCGAGGGTCTCAAGGTCTCCCTCAGCATTCCAACGCCCATGATGCTGCGTCCCTTCAGAACCTACCTTAGGTAGGTAGATACAAGATACGATACCAGGCACGGACAATGACGGTGAGGAGCGTCAGGTGCGACCTGCAGTCCGGCTGCTTTTCGCTTGCTTTTTCCTGCGCATCATGCTCATCCGTAGATGCGTGCCTGGCCGGAGTGCATCTCACCGGTCTGCAAGTGCAAGTGCAAGTGCAAGCCAAGGCCAAGGCCAGGCCAAGGGCAACTGACGAGGTGAGGGAGGGCCATGTGTCGTCGGCGACTGAATTAAACCTTACCTAGCCCCTTCAGCGGTCAATGGGACGAACTAAACCCCGGATTCTACAGTGCCTCGTGTCTCGTCGACATCCGCGGGACACGCGCCCGACACCTTCATCCCATTGTCATCCGGATGATGGACAGGAACATGAGCGGTCCCCCGTTGTTCCAACTGTCTGTTTCAATGCCATATCGCATTCCTCCCACCGCACCTCCCAGTCCACATCTTACGGATACCTCCTCTCCTCGTCTGAACCGAACCAGAATGCGAATCCGCCCTCCCGGTTCATCCCCATTCCACTGCCCCCGTCACTTCACTTACACTGCCATGCCAATGCCATGCCACCCCACAACACGGCGACACACCCCTCATCCCATCCATGAATCACATCCAACCGTCCAACCATCCAACACCACCGCTGCCAACGACTATCCATTCCTCTTTAATCTATCCTGACGACTGCACCTCGCCCCTTCCACCTCAGCTCCTCTATCAGCAACAAACATCATTCGGCGACCACCCTTTTCTCGCCCTGGCACCGAGTAAGAGCAGCACGGCCAGCACATCCTCTCCTCTCCCCGGCCGGAGCGACCAATATTGCTTGCTACCTGATGTATCCGCATCCTAGCACACCATTTCGCCCTACGGTGCCGTTCATCAATCGTCCCTCTTCGGTTCGCGGCCAAGCAACATGACGATCCCTTTTCGTGCATTCGGGGGCCCCCCAAGAAGACTCCAAAGCGCAGCCCAGACAGGCGTAGATTCGAGCCTAGCACCAAACAACCCAATATGCTGGCCTGGCGCCATGCAGCGCACGGGTGCAGCCACCGCATGCACTGATCCCTTCCGCGCAAATCCCCCCCATCCGCGCCGCCCCTCTCCGTCGGCTTTCTCGAGTCATCGAGACCAGCTTAGAAACATGTTCGGACGGAGAACAAGTACCGCCCAGCGAGCGCCTGGTTCCTGCTTCCCATCTGCGTTTCAATCGTTCGTTCGCCCTAATACCACCGGCTCGGGGTAGCGTCAGGTACCAAAAGTCCAGAACAAAGCCTGTGGCGGCGCGCACCAGGTATCGTCTCCCTGCCTCCAACGCCCTCACTTGCCGGCCATGACTTCTATTAATGGGCAACCTCCTCCGCGGAGCCATCTCTCCTGTCCTCGTCTACACGCTCAATGGCAAGCTCAGTCTCTCGTCAGCGGGCCACCCCAGCAACAGCATCTGACGGAGAGCCACTCTTCTTCAGCCCGGACTAGCCAGCAATCAGACAAGCGCAACGATGCGAAGAATCTCGTTCAGCTAGTCAAACGCAAGCGAACAAGAACCCCACAGATAGTGCCCCCAAACTATTGCATATTGTCGTTGCTACCTTATGCGATACTTGCTATGTCTGTCGCTCTTGGCCGGATCACTCATCATGGAGACATGGACAAACAAGGTGGCATCGCGGGTGGTTGCGCCGCGCAATCGCAACACCCCGGATCATGAAGCGGGACCCAATCGAAATCACCATCGGGGGCTGCATATTTTCAAACGAGAAATCCTCCGATGGATAAAGTGAATTGCAACGCAACACGAACCGCGACTCAAACCCAACGACGGGACACATCAGTCAGAGACCAAGACCAGCAGAGCCAGATTCTCACCTCATCTCACCGGCTCGCCCATCCTGAGCCAATCTCGCGTGTGCCGTAGCCCAGCCAGTCGGAGTGTTCTCCCGCGTCTTGTGTCCCCTTCTCCCGGCTTCCCTCTCATCTGCTGCCGTGTGCCTGAAGATCGTTGCCGCAAAAAAACCTGCTTGTGCCGGCCCCCGTGCGGCCGTTTGGTATCTCGGTATCTGCAACTCTGTTTGCACGTCTGATAAAAAAGCTGACAGGCATCCATTCGCACAGCCAGCCAGCATCCACCATCCCGTTCGAAATACATACCGACCCTCGGACCTCTTCTCCGCCCCGCGATGCGGTGGATCGTTATATCGGTCTATCCCTTCCTTTGAGACCCAAAAAGACGGGGCAGCTCGTTCTTTCCTTCTTCGCAAACGCAGAAGAGAAAAAGAACTGCACCTGGCCTGTTCCCTGGGGCGTTGCACAGACTGGCCCCGATCCACTGCATCCCGTCTTCTTGGGTGGTCCGTCGTCCACTGTTTTCCTTTTTCTGCCCTGTCTTGCGAAAAGCATATGGGGACTGAGGGAAACAAGAAAAACAAGATGCCAGGCAGAATTTAAAAGACTTCCAACATGAAGCGCTCCGGGAGAGAGAGGAGGAGAGAGAGAGCGGGAGCGTTCATCGTCATCGTCATGTCGTCCGTCGTGCCCTTGACCGGTGAGTCCCAAAAAGCAAAGCACCGCCGCTGCGAGCCCAGAGTGGTAAGGGCCCCCAGCTCTACTCTTTGCTCGGTGGAGTCCGTTGTTGGATTGATTATTTTTGGTAAGTGCAGACAGATGACAGAATGAGATCGGGCGGGATCCTTGCTGTTCGACGCTTGCTTTTTTCCAACAATATTTCTTTCCAACAAACACTCTTCACGGATGCGCGGTTGCGGATATTGGGTGTGTTGTCTTTGACCTATCGTTGGTTCGAAGGGAATACCTACGATGAGCGTCTACCGCCACCATGACCGCGGAAGAGCTCCCCGGGGGTGATCAATGTCTCTTTTCCTGTCCAGCTCTCTCTTTGCCCCCGCGGCCTGCGTAATCAGATCCTGTCTGTCGACTGGTGAGATGGCACCGTTCCACAGGATATCTCTTGGGAACGCAAAGCCGCGCGCCCCCATCCACAAGCCCAGCTCCGGGCAATTCTAAGTGTACATGTACATACGCGCATATTTGCTCTTTGAGCCGACGCAGCCGCGTTGATACCGATCCGTCTCCTGCAGCATGCGCATGCTGCTGCTAGATGCCGCACTCGTTGAACCTGCACTTTGCTTCTTCTTCAAACCACGGCTGAAGAAATGAGTCCGCGAGCTACTGCTGTAGGGAGGCGGCGGGGTTTGTTGTATGTGTCCAAACACCCACTCTCCTTTCGGCCGGGCAGCGATTGAAAATTTCAGTATCGTTGTGACTTGTCACCTTGTCCAAAATTATAGAGTTCGATGTCGGTTTATGAGGCCCGGGTTTCCAATTCCAATCAAAGTCTAACGGAGATTGAGCCTGGGAATATATCGACCACGGACAGGTGTAGCCCTGCATCGTGCGCTTGCGTCGGCCGCAACCAACATCCCTGCGTCGGTCTGTTGGGCAGGCCCAATCTCATGGCCCCCGGCGTGGGGGCAACGGGGTGGGCTTGACGGCACGGCGGTTGGGACGAATTCACGAGACGGGCATCAGCAGTTCCAAGAGATGCAGTTGCATGGTCCCGTTTTTGGAATGGGAAAATTGTAGTCTATAATCTCTTCTACGTCATGACTCTCGACTCGGAAAACGCACTCTTTGATGGCGTCCACACCGTATGTATGCACACTTGAATCCGCCCCCAAAGTCTACGGATATGGATATCCCAATGCAGTTTACCCCCAATAATGCAGCCGATTCCCGAGCCCAAACAGAGACACACATATCCAATGGTGTCACCTCTAGAAGCGCGAAATACACATTGGCTCCATTATGACTGCCCCCGCAACTCGGCCTCCGTCTCGACGCTATGCGTCCTCTTGGGTCGCTTGAAGGGATGCGCCTCTGTGTTCAATACCCAGTCATCAAGACTGATGACGTCTGGCGGTGAAAATATGAGGTAAAAGTATTTGAGCGTCTCGGAGAACCAGAAGCTCTCCATGGAGTCCGTCTTGGTCGTCATCTCTGCGTACGGGATGTTGACGTTGGAAATGGCCGAGTAGGCCAGCGGCGTCTCGGTAGCGCGCTGGATGGCTTGGAACATGTCCCACGCGATATCCCGCCATTCCTCATCGCCCGTGATGCGATACATGTAGAAGATGCTCTCGATAGCCTCGGGCCGGAGCATGTAGCGGCCATCGCGGACCTGCTTGACCCCGGCGGGCACATCGCTGCGGCCGTAGGCCTTCTCGTCCCACTCGCAGGCGCCGTGGTCTGGTTCGTGGCACGGGTGCAGAGTCATGATCTCCGGCATGATGCCCGTGGGGAAGACCTTGTAGGCCCAAGCGCAGCCGCGGGAGATGCGCTCGCCAATGTTGACGTAGGAGTCGGAGCTGAGGAGCTTGCCGGCAAGTCCGTACATGGCTCCGGCGAAGCAGCCCAAGTGCTGAGCCTCGGGAGTAAGGTCAACCGAGTGGGCGGAACCGTGGGCGAAGACGTTACCCGGAAATAGGATGTCGGTCTTGTTGGGGAGGATGGGACGGAACAGGATGTGCTTGTCGATAACGTCGAAAGACGTGGTCGTAAGCTTCTCGTATTCACTATCGAGACCACCTAGCAGTGCGTGCATCTTGGGCAGGTACTCGTAGAGTGAGTCCGCCTGAGCGCCGATGGTGAAGGAAGACTCGTCGGCCTTCTCCTCGCGGTAGTTCATGAACATTGGCCACATGCCTGGCAGCTTCGTGTCGGGCTGCGTCTTCACCAGGAACTCCTTCACGCGCTCCGTGGCATCATAGTATTTCGGGTCTCCGGTAATCTGCGACAGCCGGGTGAACTCCATTGACAATGAGCATCCCGCAGCGGAGGACTCGCGCTCGCCGACCTTTTGGGTGCCGTACTTTGCATCAGAGAATTTAAACCAAAACGGAGGCATGCGGTTGGGCGTATCGAAGCCCATGTACAACATGTCACCAAGCTCAATAGCCTTGGCCAGCAAGGCGGGCTCGCTGCTGAGGTCGTAGGCGCTGATGAGCCCACCTAGGTGACGGATCGTAGTCTCGAACATGTTGGCGGCAGACTCGGTCGTGTTGGACCAGTCGATGAGAGCGACGGTGCGGACGGCGCGGCGGAACTCGTCATGCATGCCCATGATCCAGAGGGAGTCCAAGCCATCGACCATGCTCGCCGCCCAGCCGCCAAAGGTATTCTTCCCAGTGCCCGTGACGGGTGTCAGCTCGTCCCAGGTCCACGCATGCTGCTTGTAACTGTCCCAGCTGCGTCTGAAAGCGTTCACGACGGCGGCACGGCGGGACTCGATCTGTTTCTCGTGTTCGCGGTCGCGGTCCTCGTCGTGAGAAAACTTCTTGTTCTTTTTTGCGGACTTCTTCCCGCTGGTACCGAAGTCGTACTGGACGGGAGGGAGGTCGACAGGTTTGCCCTTCGGGAGCATGCGCAGGGGCTTCTCGAGAGGGTATTCGAGGTTCAGGCTGCCCCAGTCGTAGCTAGACTTGCGGTAGCGAATGCCATTGAAGGAGAGGTCGCGGGCGCTCCAGCCGGATGGGAGGCCGGTCTGCCACAGAAAGAGCAGGGTGAGGGCGATGCCCAGGTAAATTGGTAGCCTCGCAGGGCGGCGGCGGATGGTGATCATGTTGGCGGCTCGGCGTAAGGGCAGATGGGCGGCAACGGCAGCATTTCTCGGAGCAGCTGGTTACTCATGTCTATTCCCCACGGAGAAGGGGGGAATTGGTGTCGTTCGTTCCTCTCGACTGGCGAGAAAGGGAGGAACAGACCGACGTTGTCGCTTGAAAGAAAACGACTTGTCGGTTCAACCAGACCGTCTGGATGTTTGGGGGAGGAAGTAAGGCCCAGGGGAAAGTTGGCAGAAAAGAGGAACCCCGACACAGAGCTCCAAGGTTTGAGACCAGACAACCCCGAGAAGGTCAGGGGGACCGTTGCTCGCCGTTTCCAAGCCAAGCGGACCATCTTACCGACGTCGATGCGTGGTGGTGCTCAACACGAACACCACACGTGTACGTAAGGAATTGCCAAGAGCTAATCCGGCTTCCCCTTTCCGAGCCAACCAGACCAGCCAGCGAGGGCGTAAGTAAACCCGGGCGTTCGCTGAGGCTTAAGCTGGATGGGCCTTGGGAAACTCACTGCCCGCCGCACCGTTGCAACTGCGACTGCAACTCCGCTGACCAGACGTTTTGCGAAGCCAAGAATCGGACGGATCGTCATAGTGGGCCGTCCATTGGATGCCGCCCGGTCTCGCGACGAGGGGGGGCGAGCAAAGGACCACTGTAACCTGCCTTTTCGCACGTCAGATTAAGTGCCAGCTCCCGCCCGTGAACGGGGGCCTTCCCAGTCGTCGCAGTTAATTTAGCATTTTGTGGGGTGTCGACCGCCGCCCCCTGTCTATCAGTGGACTGTGGCTGCTTCTCACACTGCGGTACAAACACAATGAATACGCCGGCAACCTCATTCGCTCTCCTCGGAACGCATCCGAAGCCTATCGTATTGGCGTAGGCGCTATATTTAAGGTCTATCAGAATAACCTGTGGATCGATGTTTGTTCTAGTCACGACTCACATTGCAAATTGCTAGCGAAATCTGGCGCATGATGAGCTTCAGTGCAAATCAGTAAAGACCGTGATTACTACGTAGACTCTATGGGCTAAATCTAAGCTGGAGCTGTGCAATTCCGTGTTCATTGCACTATCGCATAAGATCTTCTCATGACTTCTGAGCAGCAAGTTGCGTATTGCAGACTCAGATGACCGAGTCCATGATATGATTGACCAGACCAAGTTGCCGCAAGAGGCGCAGACGCATGTCCTCCGCCCAAGCCGGTCATCGTCCATTGCCTCGTCCGTCTCCCCATTGCTAACACTAACAGCACACTGATAACAATCTGCGAATTGCGGGCCGTTGAGGGCGCGCGAGCGATTCCCTCCGTCGGTTGCAGCTCTCGCTGGTCGGGCCATCACCCGCCTGCGGCACGTCGTCGTCGGATGTCGACTCCTCGGTCTGATGGAGTATTTACCGTCGACCGGGGCCAGTCCGAGACGCCTCTGGACTGAGGCGAACTGCCTGCTCCTTCGTACAGCACCGAGCGTGGTGCGGCGAGGGCTGAAAGCCGGCGGATGATTCGGTAAGAAACCACTCGTGTGGTTGGTACAGCATGTTCCTGTCCGCATCCGTCACGCTTTTCAGTCGAAACCGCCACCAATCTGGCTGTGGAAGGCGGTGCTAACGCTCTTCTCGTCGTCGTCGTACCGGCGGGCGTAACCGTTGCCGGGTCCCATACGACCACCGCTCTCAACGTACTGCTTCAAGCGGTCACTGTGGCTGTAAGACGCGGGCCGCATTCCGTGAATAGCGTCCTGGAGACCGGCGCCCAAACTGACACCGCCTTGACCAACACCCTTGGCGCCGATAACGCTGGCGCTGGCATCCGTGTACTCGGAGTTGGCAACGCTCTCGCCGGCGATGCTCTCTGTCGCGCGTCCACCCCTCTTGTTGCCAGAGCGGCCCGCTGCGGGTACTCCAGGGAGACCAGGCCATTGCTCGGGGGTAAAGCTAGAGAAGATTGGCGGATAGGTAGTGTTAAGGCCAGCACCACCGAGAGAGCTGTGGATGGAAGAAACGTCGTCGGGTATGTAAGACATCATTGAGCCCGAATCAAAATCACGCGTGGATCCAGCACCGTTGAAGCGGTTGCCGTTAGGGAACCCGCCGCCGCCGCCGTTGAATTGAGGAGGCTGGCTCATCTTTTGGCGGTAGGCGGTTCTCGGCTTGCCAAACTGCAGGAGAGAGGTCTGCAGGTTGGTCAACGGGCCTTCGACCAAACACTTCCGCTCCTTGAAGTGGACCAGAAGGTGGTGCCAGAGCTCGTGCTTAGAGAGAACCTTCGGGTTGCCAATGATGACAAGACCGTACTTGGCACGGGTCAAGGCGACGTTGAGACGGCGTGGGTCTGACAGGAAACCAATGCCCTGATTATCGTTCGAACGGACACAGGACAAGACGATGAAATCTTTTTCACGACCCTGGAAAGCGTCGACAGACGCAACTTCAACTTCCTTGTAGCTCTCCTTCTTGAAAGTGCCAGTGTTCTGCATGGTGCTAACGATGTAGCTTCGTTGACCCTCGTACGGAGTGATGACACCGATATCACCGGGCTTCACTCCGGCCTTGAAGAAGCGGGTGACGACCTTCTCCACGTTGGAAGCTTCGGTGCGATTGAGGTATGATGTACCAGATGCAGAGATCTCCTCGTTGCCAAGGTTGGACCAGAACATCATCGGCATGTCCGCAACAGGCCAGGGGAAATCCACGTCGCGGCGAAGACGCTCTCTATGTGTAACTCCGTTTTGGAGGGATCCATCGTAGAACATGTTGGATGGGAACTCGGACAAGCAAGGATGCATGCGGTACTGGATGTTGAGGCGGATGGGCACCAAGCGCAGGTTGACAAGACGTTCGAATAGCGACTGGTTGAGACCAGCCTTTGCTGCCTTCTTGTTCATGATGACAGGGCCCAATTGCTTGTGGTCACCAACCAACACGACTTGCTTGCAGCCAAGAACCAAGGGGATCATACACTCTGGCTCAGCAGACTGAGTAGACTCGTCGATCAGAACGTTGCGGAACTTCATCTTGGAAAGGCGAGGGTCGCCAGCGCCAACGCAAGTGCAGCAAACGACATCCGCGTTGTGCAGAATGTCCCTCTCAGCGGCCTTGGTGAGTTGCTTGAACTTCTTCTCATCCTGACTGGACAACTCGCCTAGTTCGCTCTTGAGTTGCGCGAGCTTGACGAGCTCTCCGTTGCTGTCGTTCATACGGACCTGCTCGTGGAGGGCAAGGAAGCTCACGGAGGACTCTACGTCTTCGCGGGACTTGGCTGTAAGACGGACAACCTTAAGACCGGTGCGGTGAATGCGCTCACAGAGCTGGTCGACGGCGACGTTGGATGGAGCGCAGACAAGAACCTGGCCGTTGTTCATCTTGCAAAGGTGGTAGATGATGGTCGCTGAAGTCACGGTCTTGCCGGTTCCGGGAGGCCCCTGAATCAAGCTAAGCGGAGTAGACAACACTGCCTTGATGGCGGCAATCTGGCTAGTGTTGAGGTCAGGAAGGCCCGGGACGCTGAACTTCTTAGGCATAGTCGTCTTCTGAGGCGCAACCGCAACGTCGTGACCAAGAAGCTTGTGGAAGATGTAACCGGAGACACTCATGTCGTCGACAGCGAAAGTTTTCATCGCATACTGCATGCGGTCGTAAGATGTAGCCTTCCACACGTAGTCGGCAGAGAAGTTGTGAGTGCACTCGGTCGGGACCGTCTTCTCGTTGCCTGCCTTTCGCAATTCCAGAGTGACTTCATCGGACTGATTGTTGGGAATCTTGATGACATAGCCAACTCCCTCCCACGCAGGACGAAGCTCTCCCTTGTATCGCAGACGCATCTCGTCACCAACCGCCAGCTTCACGTCACCAGATTCTATCTTGTGGAGCTCGAAGCTGACAAGGTGCTTGTTGTTCAGACCATAATCCCAGCGAACTGTCAAGCCGTCCTCAGACTGGGCCTCCTTGAGTTTCTTGTCGTAGTCGGACTCCATCTTAACCAGAGGACCGAAAATATTCTGGTAGTGGTACGGGTCGTCGTACTTGAGCAGGACGGGGTGAGGATCGTCATCGATGCTGTTGGCCTTCTCGAGGTCGGCGACGGTCGCGGTAGAGTTATCCTTCCACATCTCCTCCAGCTTTGCAATCATGGGCGGGGTCAGGTGTCGTGCACGGAGTTGCTCGGCGTCGGAAGGGGTCGCGACCAGCCAAGTCAGAAAGGCTCGCTCCTCGATCAGGGGCTGCCATCTCGAGGTGTCCCAGCTCATGTCCTTGGAAGAGGTGTTGGCAGCGCATGGCTGGCGGCAAAGAAGCACGACAACGGTGTCTGACTTGGCAGGGATAAAACCCAGGAGGAAGACGTTCTTGGTTCCGCAGTTGTAGCATTCTAGCACGGTATCGCCCAAAGTCGACTCGGGGTGAAGCTGGACCTCTTTGTGGCGAGCTCGGACAAGATGGTTAACGATATGGCTTGAGGTTGCGTTGCCACGAGCGCTACAGAACCACTTGTTGCAGCCAAGGCACTTCACGACGGAACTCGGTGAGTGGATTCCACAATACCTGGAGAGGGGTCAGATCAGCATGGTACTTGGCGCAAAGTGTAACGGCGGGCCAACTTACGCGCAGGCGTGAGGAGGAAGCTCCCTATCTTCTTCCTGAGGTCTGCCGAGGTTCAGATCCTTCATGGCCCCGACGGGCATGCTCGTCAAGCTATCGTTGTCATCGTCATCGTACAGCTCCGTTTGGTTGTCGTCGTCATCAGCGCGGCGGCGACCACCGCGGCCGCCAAACTTCCCGTAGAGAAGGCTTTCGTCGGGGTCGATGCCAGCGAAGTCGTCGGCGCCAGCCTTGATCGCTGCAGTGCTGTCGTTTATGAGGTGGTTCCCCAAGTGCGTAAATGCGCCTTCCATTGTCGCGATAGTTCGCTCCTCCACTTCTCTCTATATCGTTGCTGATCTTCTACTCCCTTGGGAGAAAATGGTAAGCGGAAAGTTCGGACACAGGCAACAAGTAAGTGCTCGCAAAGCGTGAACAATAAGGTGGTGGCGATTATTTGGAATTGCCTGGTGCGCCGTGGGAAAGCGCAACTTACTTCAGCCTTTTTGTTGTTCTCGAATATTTCGGCGTCGCAGAGCCTCGGATGGCTCAGGTCGTACGGAAGGGGATTCGAGGTGTTTAGGGAGGAGGAACGTCACATCATATCGGTGCCGAAAGTCCAAGGTTTGGTGTCGAGACCTCAAAGGTACACCAAGTCAGCGAAGATTTACCTTGAACGTATGTGTGCTCTCGTGGATTCGGCACCCTGACGATGGGAAATCAGGTCGGCCCGCCCAAAGAAAGCGGCGAAGGCGCCCAGACAGTCATTTTGGTGGGATGCGGCTATCGCCACGTGACCTTTCTGATAAGACAGGGATCATGTCCTTTCGCAGCAAGTATCGATTGTGGCTGTTTCATTTGGCCAATGAACTCTGCCTGAAATGACTTGACTCCACTAAAAAATTCATTGTCGGTGCAGTTCAACGTCTGGACTTGGATTGAGTGAAAGCCAAACTCACTCCGGACAACAGCAGAGGGAATCGCAACGATGATTGTAAGTGCAAAATAGACAATACGTCGAAGCTAACGTGAAGATATACTTATGAACTGACACATATACAGAGAAAGCAAGCGCGCCAAAGGCGCGACTACTTGTATCGCCGCGCGTTGATGCTCAAGGAGGCGGAGACCAACGAGAAGAAGGCCGCTCTAAAGTCTGCTCTTGCGTCAGGCAAGCCATTGGACCCATCCATCGCGAAGGACAAGGCCCTGAGAAAAGAGTGAGTCATATACAGAGTCGAATAAGGTGCAGTTGTATTAACCTCGAGCAGCTATCAGTATGATGAGTCGCGTCCCGATCTCACGGTCAACGAGGAGTTGGACCTCGATGATGAGTATTCTCAACTGAGCGGAATCCAAGATCCTCGCATCTTGGTCACCACCAGTAGAGATCCCTCGAGCCGTCTGGCCGCCTTCAGCAAGGAGATTAGACTTTTACTCCCAACCTCAGTCCGTCTCAACCGTGGAAACCTCATCCTCGACGACCTCGTACAGTCCTGTAAATCAAATGCCTTGAGCGACGTTGTTTTGCTTCACGAACATCGTGGTGTTCCGACTGCGATCACAATTTCTCATCTCCCTCACGGCCCGACGCTCTCGTGCTCCCTACATAATGTCGTTCTGCGCCATGACATTCCGGGATCTATCAGGGGATCTGTATCCGAAGCGTACCCGTAAGTCTTGCCGTTCCACCTAATACCCTAATACCTTGACAATTTCAATTAACAAGTTTTAATCAGGCATTTGGTATTCGAAGGTTTTAAGAGGTTTGTGGCGGCGATCCGCTCGTTGTATCTTTGGCTAACCTCACAATAGCCGCCTCGGACAGCGCATCGTCAAAATTCTGAAGCATCTCTTCCCTCCGCGTGAGCCGATCACGAGTAAAACGAAAATAGGCAACAGAGTTGTGACCTTCGTCAACAACGAAGACTCCATAGAAGTGCGACAGTAAGTCGATCTTTGGCCGTTGGTGGTTGTCCGCTGCTCACCTAACTTGATAGCCACGTTTTTGTCCGCACTTCCTACGACTCGGTAGAGCTTGCTGAGGTTGGGCCGCGCATGACCATGCGGCCTTTCGAGATCCGTGCCGGAACTCTCGAAAATAAGGAGGGAGATGTAGAATGGCATCTCTCGCAGTACACTCGCACCGGAAGGAAGAAGGAGTATTTGTAAGGCTGTGTTGTCGACGGAGAAGCGACGATAGAGCTGGAGTCGGCTACAAAGTCTGGGTCATTCCATTTCTGAGGACACCCAGACTCAGTGTGGAACTGCAAAACCATTGGGCTAATCTTGATATTTTGGCGTTGAAGGCATCAAAAGGCTGCATGAGGTAGATATCATATTATCACGGCTAGAGCCGGAATCAACGGTACTGGAAATCTGGCAATTACATCTCTTTCTCAGAGGCCACTTTGCACGTTAGTTGGGGTTGAATGTGATTGCTGATAAGAAACATTCATCCTCAATTCGGATGGTGGGAAATGCCCCTCATGACGCCAAAGTCAGTGGTTGGATCATGTTACCTCCATCAAAACGACAGAAACGGGTCCAGCCAGCAACGTCCTTGCAACAGCCATCACGAGCCAATGAGGGGCAACACGAGCCGTCATCCGGCGGTCTCGCTGCCGAGCTCTCCATCGGAAAGGTTTAAGCATGGGATAGACGAACCGGCCCCTGTCGGGCTGGGATGATTGCGAATCAATTGCTCAGGGGCCCCCGCCACTACTTACGCGCAACACGGATACGGAGCGTAAAGCGGGCTTTTTCAAATCGCCGTTGCCTGCCAGTCAGGCTGTACACATTTGCCATCCCGCGCACACGGCAAACACGCGGTTGATGGTGGGAGGTAATGTGGGTAAAAAAGGACGAACCGCGGGAAGGGAGGGTGGCTTAGAACTCTTGGGATGGGCAAAAACGGCGGCACGCACAGCCACCAGCTCACTACTGGTGACGCCTCTAACCTGCGGTCGAACCGGGGCGGTCAGCAGCGAAAGTACCGAAGGCTGCGGGCCTCAACAGTTCTCTGCAACAGCTGCAGATGAAGATAGCCAGCGATTTGGTTCTTCGATTGGAGTGAGCTGCGATGGACCGGTAGCCTTATTCGACCTTTCACGCCAGACCATTCAGCTATTTTTGGGGACGACTAGATAGTGTCGCCGCCGCTCAGCCCATTTCTTTCGATTGCCGTTGCCGTTCCCACCCAATCATCACTTGATTCATTCATGGGCTGGACATTGGACAGGCTGGGTGGCAGATCCATCCCATGTGTGCTAGGAGAGAATGGAAGAGCCAAGACTGCGGGAAGACAAACGGGGGGACAACAGCAGCCCAGCCTCCTGCAGGGCGTTCTGCACACCACCGCCGGACGGCCTAGGTGTGTGAGACACTGAAGGACCTACGGAGGCTCAGGCACCGTCCAGAGTCCCGTCTTGCTCAGTCCTTGAGCAGGCACCTAAGGACCTACATTCCCTGGGCTGCTAGGACAGCGACAGTGCCGCCTTCGCAGAAAACATGCCCGCGTCCCGTGTACAATAATAAGCTTCGCCCCGCCCGCCGACGCAACATCCTCTGATGTCACTGACCTTGGGCTGCTCCAGCTTGTCTTTCCGCACCCGACGAATCCTTCTTTTTGCTTAGGTTGTCAGCATCGAGCATCGCTCACGGTTCCCGTTCCAGGCGTGTCGTATAACCTCAGAAGCACCATCCATCCCAAAATCACAAGAGGGGCTGCCGCTGTTTATTTGATTCTAGCGCCCGTCAGGCTCCTCTGCGAAGAAGAAAAAAAGACTTGAAAAAAACAGGACCCCGGAAATCTGATCGGCCAATCCTGCCCACTTGCGCCCCATCCCACCCAACCACAGACACTGCCCGGGGTATCCGCTCTGACAGGTCCCGGTTCCTGATTGGGCCCGTCCACACTGTCATTTCAGTGCCTTTCCAGCAGTTCCCAGTTCCTGTCAGCGGCCGGAGGTCCAACCTGGACGTCATTTAACGACTGGACATCAGCCGAAATATCCTCAGCGCTTGGTACTCAGTGCTCACACCTGCTACCACCCGATCCATCTCACGAGAGCATCGCCGGACATTCACACTCCACCAATTCTCTCCGGCCTCACGCGATCGAACTCTTCTCCAACGCTCTGTCTGTAATCGCGTCGACAGCAGCACATCCGTCAATATGTCGTACGGACAGTATAATAACAACCCTTACGCTCAGGGCCCCGACCAGGAAGGCGGCTACGGTTACGCCAACAACAACAACAACAACAATAACAACCAGGTCCGTTAGCAATCCGTTCAATCGCTTCCCCCGTCGTCGCGAAGTTTCGTCGCATCGCATCGTCGCTGACAATCGCAAGCAGTATGGCCAAGGCCAGTATGAGATGCAGCCTTACGGCCAGGAGCCGAACCAGTACGCCAACCAGCCGCCGCCGCCCACCACTCTGAGCCAGCAAGAGTTCCTCCAGCGCGTGCAATACCTGCGCTCCGAGATCCAGGGCCTGACGTCCGACATTGAGGGCATTGCCGCGCTGCACCAGCGTTCCCTCGCTTCCACCGACTCCAATGCCAGCTACCAGCTCGAGCAGGCTGTCACCGCGACGCAGCTCCGCAACACCGCGGTTAAGGATGGCATCAAGGCTCTCGAGAAGGACCTCGCAAAGACCCAGGACGGCTCCCGCGCCACCAAGAGCGCCCAACTCAACTCGCTCCGCAACACGTTCAAGGGCGAGCTCGAGAAGTACCAGCAGATTGAGAGCGATTACCAGAGGCGCTACCGCGACCAGATTGCCCGCCAGTACCGCATCGTCAACCCGGAAGCGACGGAAGACGAGGTTAAGCAGGCAACGGAACTCGATTGGGGTAATGAGGGTGTTTTCCAAACAGCTGTAAGTTTTCAAAGCTTCCTTTCGTCAATTTGACTCAAGGCATGGGTGTTAACGTTGTGGCCTATAGCTCAAGTCAAACCGGACTGGCCAGGCCAACTCGGTGCTGGGCAACGTCAGAGCCCGCCACAACGAGTTGCAGCGCATTGAGAAGACCCTTGTCGAACTCGCTACGTTGTACCAGGAGATGGCCACTCTTGTCGAGGCACAAGAACCCGTCGTCGACGCCGCCGAGCAGAATGCCCAGCAGACTGTCGACAACATTGCCAAGGGTAACGAGGAGGTCGCCGTCGCCAACAAGCACGCCCGCAACCGCAGAAAGCTCAAGTGGTGGTGCCTTCTCATCGTTGTTATCATCATTGCCCTCGCTGTCGGCCTGGGCGTGGGTCTCTACTGCACGAACAACAAGTGCGGCAGCAAGTAAGTCACGACTGCCAACTACGAGCGAGCACATTGTACGACACGGAAGTAAGAGAATGTTTTGACCGGGCAGGCATGGCGATGAGCCCACATGATGAAGGCAAAGGACAGCACTTTAAAAGGAGAGGGCACGACGACCGTTTTAGATTTCATGACCATGGCTCGAATGGAGGAAAGGTTTAATCAGGGCAAGGCACCGGTGTTGTGTCCCGCCGCATCCGACCGACTACCCCTCCAACGAGGCCACGAACGTTTTTGTTTAAACCGCCGAGCATTGCACACCCAACGGCGGGCTCCTGATTCCCCAAACCACCAGGTTTTATACTCATTGTACGCATACCCTTCATACGACCAACAAACGGGAGATTGGGGGAGATTCCGGAGTCTTTTTTATCTCTTCTTTCTTATCTTTGTATGTATTGAAAGTCTCTTGCCTCCTACTCCTCCTCCCGCCATCCATTGGATCATGAGAACGTGGAATAGTGGCGATTGGGGCGCCCAGGAGGGCTAAGGGCACATTTTTCTCCTTGTACGTATCGCACAAACAATGGCGAGGGTTTTACGACTTGAATGGCCTTCCATGTTACTCCGGTGACACCGCACGAATGCCGCTGTGTTACTTACTATGTGAAATTTTGCTCGTGAAAAAATCAAACGGCATACTCTGCCCGGCAACCGACGCAGACCGGCATGCCACGCGGGAACCTGGTCGGAGCAACCAACCCCGGCCCAGCAAATGTCTCGGTGCCCTGGGCCTGGGATGGGTGCTGTTATTGTTAGCTACCTTGCCCTCATCTCCCCCCGTCCCGCACCGCCGCCCGGTGGCCCGCATCCCACGCGCGAGCGCGATATCCCGCTGCGAGCCCGCCGCAGCCCTACGGCACAGCGGGGGCGGCACGATTCAAGTTGCCGGAACTCGCGGCTACCCTCAATACCTCCAATCAGGAATTCAGTTGGTTTCGTGGTGTAGTTGGTTATCACGTCAGTCTAACACACTGAAGGTCTCCGGTTCAAGTCCGGGCGAAATCATTCTTTTGCCTTTGTTTTTGATTGTATTGGCGATTTCTGCCCAAAGTCGTCTTTTTTTGGTATCGGCAAATTGGGCAGCTAGATAATAACCCCGGCCAGCGACAGAGAGTCTTTGACTATCGAACACGCCCAGGTGAAGAAGCTTCTTTCTCCCAGTTGGCAGGACACAGCCAGCAGGCTTGTGGGTTTATCCTTCAGGCCACTCAAAAATTCCCCTCAAATCTCTTTTGTCTTGTTCAACGTTTTTGCAGCGGAACTGGTCCGAGATTGACACATATGGATACAGATGACAATGGACTAGTTCTACAATGCTCTCACCAAATGTACGCAAAGTGAGGGAAGTCAGATTATGTACAAACGTGTTAAAAGGGTTCGACCCATGCCTCCCAAGCCGTGTGTGCGTTAAGCCCTGGTTTCACCGCCGCCAAAACCCGAAGCTCCCCGCCGCCGGCCAACAAAAAAAGACATGAACATAACAGCAAACGGGCTTTTTTTTGGTTCTTAACATCGTCCCGTCCTGATATTTTGATTCGTCCCCCATTACTCGCCCCGGAACCCATTTCCCGGGGGCTATTTCCTGCTCCCCATTTTTTCCCGTCACAGGAGCTAAACTACTACTCTTCTTCTTCTTACACGGCGCCAATAGGTGAGTTGTGTGGATGTGGTTGCTTTGATTCAGTCGGAAAAGTGCAAATCCTCTCCTTTACCTGGGCATGCCCGGGCCAATCCCCTGCAACTTCGCTGCCAGCTTGGGGTACTTCTCTTGCACTTGAAGCTGCGTGCGTGTCGCTTCGGCGTAAGAAAGTGCGTTGACGATTTCTCCCTCCGTGCGGGCGAGCTCGGCAGCGCGCTCGAAGTACTTGAGGGCCTCGGTGACCTTGCCCTGCTGAAGGAGCAGCTGGGCCATGGTTGCAACGGCGATGTCGCACTCAGGGTCGACTGTATCTGATTAGTCTCGCGATTTGAAAATGAGGACGGGAAGTGCATACTGATGAGAGCCTTCTGGCAAAGCTTCTCGGCTTCGCCAAAGTCCTGCTTCCACTGGAAGAGAGTCAGGGCCTTGTTGATAAGGGGCAGGACGTTCATGGCCATCGGCTTCGTCTTTGACTCCATGTCAATCGCCGCGTCGAACTTCTCGATAGCCTCTTGGAAGTTGCCCTGGTCGAGGAGCAGCTCTCCGTAGTAGTTGTAAACATCGGGAACATCCTTAAAGTTCTTGATGCAGCGGCGGAAGGTCGACATGGACGAGGCAATGGAGCCCATCTTGTATTGAGTGACACCAAGCTGGATGTGAGAGAAGATGAAGTCACGGTCGAGGTCGATGGACTTCTGGTAGTCCTTGGCGGCGTCGGAGAACTCGCCCTTGATGAAGTGCAGCTGGGCACGGTGGTAGTAGATATCGGGATCCTCGGCGTTCTGCTCCATGGCCTTATCGAAGTCGTCGGCAGCCTTCTCAGGGGCACCAAGCTCCAGATTCATGCTGGCACGCTTGATGTAGCTCTGGGTCATGGAGGGGTCGAGCTCGATACTCTTGGACAGGTCGCTCATGGCGTCGTCATGCTTTCCGAGCAAGCAGCTGAAAGTACCGCGGAGGTTGTACGCGAGGGCCTCGAATTCCTCGAGATTGCCCAGTTCCAAGGCCTTCTCAAAGGCTGCCCTCGCCTCCTCGTAGCCGTCACCAGTCTTCTTCTCCAAAGCTGCCAATCCGAGCTGCAGCTGACCCTTGCCAGTCTCCTCGTCCAACACAACAGAGTCCTCTAGGCCGGCCGGACGGGGCTTGACGCGGAAGCTCTGCAGGTAGTTACCGACGAAGGTGTGGCTAGGCAGCTTGTTGGGGCGGTTGGCCATCATTTCCTGGGCCTTCTGCTCGGCAAACTTCTTCAGCAGGCGTTCGACGGCCTGTGCGCTGTTCTCGTTCTTGAAGCTATCGATGATGCAGGAGGCGGTGAAATCGAGAAGGGCCTCGCCGTACATCTTGAGGTGCTCGTAGGCGTTGGCACGGCGGTTCAGAGCCTTGACGTATTCGGGGTCGAGGTTGATGGCAGCGGTGGTGTCCTCAACAACCTTGTCCCAGTCGCCGAGGGCATTGTAGCAGGCGGCACGGTTTGAGTAGAAGATGGGGTTGGCCTTGCAGAGGATGGCCTTGGAGTAGAGTTCGATAGCTTGGTTGTAGTCCTTACCGCCGTAGGACTTGTTACCGGCGTCCTTCAACTTGGCGGCGTACTTCTCTCGCTCTTCTTGGGTGAAGCTTTGGACGGACGTCTCGTCGATCTCGGGAAGCTCTTCGGGGTTCTCGGCGGCGGCCGTCGGTTGCGCAGCAGCCTCCTTCTGTGCAGGCGCGGCCTTCTCTGCCTCGGCGGCCTTACGTTCGGCCTCCCTTCTTTTCCTTCGCTCCTTCTTGCTCAGCTTTGGTGTATCATCCTTCTTCTTGAATCGCACTAAGGTCAGCTTCTGATTCCGTGTAATTTGACCTGGCAGGGCTGGCGGAGATAGCCAAGATCCCAGTCGTAGCGGCCGTGTGGAAAATCGGATCGCATGACGACAGCCAGGTGCCAGGGACAGGCAAGACACAAGAATAAAAACGTACGGAGTCGCTGTTGAGGAAGTAGATGACGCCAGCACCGGTAGCGACGACGGCAACACCTGCAGCGGTATAAACGACGGCCTTGTTTTCTGAAGCCCAAGAGGTGATGCGATCCCACAGTCCGGAGGAAGAGTCGACCGGGATAACGGTCGGAGTCTTTGCCAGAGGAGGCACGGAGGGGAGGGGATTGGACATATTTGTGGCGGCTCGAGGCAATTGATAAAAAGAGGAGCAGAGTATCAAGGGTGGTACAGGAAGAGAAGTCGTAAAGTCGACAAGGACTTGAAGTGTGTGTATGGGCTGACCAGTGCGAGGGCGGTCTGGTGCGATGGTATAGGCAGGTTGCAGGTGCAGGTGCAATTGCAGGAGCTGGCTGCTGTGATGCTGATGCTGCTTGCTGGCCGTCTGGTGGTGGTGGTGGTGGTGGTCTCTGTCTGGTCTATTTGCTATGCGCTGGACTGGGGCCCAGGAGCTTCCGGCACAGCGCGCAAAAAATTGTTGCGCGACGGGGCAAGCTCGTGAGGAGTTTTTCCGGCCTAGCACCACAGTCTACTGGGTCGACGCAACTGTCATTGACCAAATCAGTTTGGCCTCAGGCGATTTAAGAGTGGGGGTTGCAAGGGAGGGCCGCCTATGAGCCTGCAAACTACGTAACCAGTGAGGGCCCTGGCGCTCCAGGTCGCAAGGATATGTTGGTCAGCCAGCAGGGTGCCTTTCGCTTTCGTGGTCTGGGCTGACGACTTTTGTTGTTTATTGTCTTCGTTAATAAGCTGTCGCCTTTTCTGAAGCTTGAGAGATGTTGTCGTGCACTCGAAGTGCGCCCTCAAATCGACTCAATTGAAAATTGGTGGTATCGCTGGACAAGTACGTAGTTGGTAACCCCTCCAAACCAATGCTAGAACTTCAATTGCCGGGGATTTCGGCTGGAGTAACATGACATCCCGTTTTCCTGTATCTTCACTTGATTCTTCACTAGCCTGGCTTCTTTCGATTCTGGAAAGCTTTTGATGGAGCTTTTGTTACATGGAAGTCTTCAGACACGGCTACTGTGCCTCTTCAAGTTCGTGTTATGTACAAATCCTTTGCACGTTGATCGGCCACACATCTCGCAAACCACATCAGCAAGACACACGAGTATGCTGTCCATACATGTTAGTTCTGAAGAAATTCTTTCTTCTGCGTGGAAGTGGACGGTCGATCGGAATGAAAAAGTCTGAAAATAAGATATTCATCACATGGCAGAGTCCTAGCATCTAGCGCATATTCCTTGAAGAGCATGCCCAGGAACAGCTTGACTTAAGGACCCACTCCTGCATTAAGTACCTGTATATTTGATTGTTACATTGCACTTAGATGTTCCCAAGCCATTGGGTTCCACGCAATGCCAATATGCGTTGAGGACTAAAGGTCCCGCTCGCTGATAAGGCTGTGAGTAGCTGGGATAATGAGGTTTGAAGTTTCAGGTAGGTGAGACAAGATGCGACTTTCATGATCTTTGTAAAGTTTTCCATCAAAAATCTGCATCAAAAAATATGTTTCAAGACCATGAAGTCGTGATGTTCCCCATGAACCATGAGCATCAACGACTCAAATGGGTTAGTTATTAATTAGGTAGTTGAAAGTGACGAGTGGAGACGGGCTGCGAGGAGTGTGCTTATGTAATACGCCTCGTACCTCACAAAATTGTTAGTGTCGTCGTATGAGCGACTTCCGTGCCGCAAGCCAGAACACTGAAGACTCAGAGCACCTCCTCTACGACCACCGTCGCTATCCAAAGTCAAAGCCCGGTCAGAGCATTTGTCGCATTGGCAAACCTACCCACGTGCATAAGACCGGCCTTTCAATCCCGCGGCTTTTTTTTTCTCTTTTCAATTTTGTCTTCGTCTCCAAGAATGCAGATCTGACAACCATCTATCATCTAACATCGCACCGCTCACCTTGAGTCAACAGCTTACAGACAGACGCGAACATGGGCAATCATTTTGAGCTCTTTACGTCGCTCCGTTTCGACCCCGGATTGCTGGGCGTTCCAAAGAGGCGTTTGGCTAATGCGGGGTGGAACGCCAAGATGACATCCCCGTACTACATGCTCGACCTCCACCGGGATCGTATGCTTAGAGCCGCAACGCATTGGAAATGGACTCCTGCCGTTGAGGCTATTGCCGGTGAGACCGGTTTGCAGAATCTCGTGGGCGCCATTGAAGCCTTCTTGGCTCAGCATGGCAAGGAAACCCCATTGAGAGTCAAAGTCCTGCTTACCTCGGACGGGAAGCTCAGCTGTGAAGCATCACCAGTGCCCTCGGTGCCGTTGCAAAACCTCTTCCCCGAGAGACTTCCACCGCCTGAAAGCTCCAAGGAGACCAGCGATCCTTCTGAGGAACCACTCATGGAGGTTGTCGTAGATAACACCGAGACATTACAATCGGAGTACACCCACTTCAAGACTACCCAAAGGGCGATGTACGACACTGCTCGGAGCCGTGCGAGCATCGCGCCGACGGACCGGAAGGAAGTCTTGCTGGTAAACTGCAGAGACGGCACTATCATGGAGGGCAGCTTGACGACTCCCTGGTTTTGGAGGAACGGCAGGTGGGTGACACCCCCGGTATCTGCCAAATTCGATCCCGAGAGCGGGAGCGGTGGTCAAGATGGAACCACCCGCAGATGGGCTCTTGAAAGGTGAATCTCCTGACGTACCACGTCATTTGGGCGTCCCTGCTGATTACGTGTCCAGGAATTTGGCTACTGAAGAAGAGGTCAAGGCCGACAGTCTTGTTGACGGCGAGCCGTGTTGGATTAGCAATGGTGTTCGCGGCTTCACGTATGGCAAGGTACGGCTCAGTGCTGCATAATAAGCTTGCGTTCTAAGCCCTTATCGTTCATGAGGCCTTGAACACATCATCTCATGATCTCATGATCTCATCAGAGAAGCCTACTGTGGGCGCTTCATCGTACCCAACCATCGGCCTTGATAGCAACCACTGCCATGTTGGATCACCAACTTTTGATTCGAGGTGAACGCTCCATCTTTGGGGCACATGTGTATTGCCGAGATGTTATATCCGGATGGAACATGAAGCATGGATCCAGAAAAAGAACCCTGACGCCATCACAATGCCAAGTTCATGTCCAGCGACCGAAGGACAATCAGGAGGCCTCGTCTCCTTGCATCGTGCTTGGCAGGGTATCCAGGAATCTGGAGTCGATCGGCGCCAAGACGGGACATGGCCCGCTAAGCTGATCCCTGCCCCGGAACCACCGTGCGGCGTCCGTTACATCATTCTGTAGGCGGGGAAGACCTCATCTCCCGGCCGATTTGTTCATCAGATCAAGCTGGTTGTCAAGCAGCAGCAGTTTTGGTTCACAAGCCGTCTCTGATTTGCATGTGCCAATCTTCTTTTGAATCACGGCAGCTGGGTTGACCGGCGCTTATTGAGGTACCTACCTACCTAGGCTGCTTGAAAGTTCAAGTGGCCGAAGCTCCCGCGGGGCATCTCCAAAGCAGAGCCACTGACAAGTCCAAATCGCTCAAGCATTTCCATAACGTCCCCCTCTTTCTCCTTCACTATGAACCACTTGTTCATCGACGACTCAGTTCAGTCTCCACCAGGCCATTTCATACCCTAACCAACTGCCTCATCGGGCTGGACCGAGGGCCAGACTCCTCTTTCCCCCTATCCCTGTGAGAGCTCAGAGCACGGGCGAAAGGTCCGAATGCGCGTTGTCACGAAAGCTCCGTTTCAAGACTGCGGTTGCACCGCCCCACCTCCCGTGCCTTGCTCTGAACTGTCACACTTCAATGCCGGCATGAGCTCTCTCTCTCATGACAGAATACACCCAACCCGTCACTTCAGCTGAGCAGTCGTCAGCGAAACGTTAGCCCTGCCGTTTGTAAGTCCCGGACAGGCCGCCGCATGATTGCTGCGCCAACACCCCTTGGTGATATCTATCTTCCTTATCTACAGGCGAATCACATCCAGAGCAAAGCAGGTTTTCCACCTACGCGCCCGTAACCCCCTCTCACGACTCACTTCAGCCCGACCAGGTTCTGAAAGTGCCGACATTCCGATCAGTGATCGCCATACTTGCTTCTTGCCCAAACGGGTAGGTATTTAAACGCCGGCTCAACCCTTAGAGCTTGTTTCGCAAACAACCTTCAAACTCAACTCAATTCATCCTGCTGCCCACCGACTCAACTAGTGCAACCAGCTCCTTCCTTGATCACAGCTCTACATATCAACCACGATGGAGGCATTCCTGCAAACCCAGGCAAAGTTCAAGCTGGACAAGGGCCTCGCCAAGATTCCCGCCGCTTTGAACAAGAACTACAAGCGCCATGGCACCAAGTCATACGTTTACTTGCTCAACAAATACAAGTTCGAGCCCACCAAAGCCGGCCCCTATGTACAGACCAAGAGGATGGCACAAAGGGGTCTTGCCGCCCCGGGCTTCAATGCTCCTCTCGGCGGCCGCGTCTCCATGAAGAACGTTTTGGTGAAGAAGACCGACTCTGGGGAACAGAGCGGAGAGGTCACCGCCGAGGACCAGCAGTACGACTCCATGTACCTCTGCGAGGTGTCCATCGGCACACCGCCACAGAAGTTCAAGCTGGACTTCGACACCGGCTCCTCTGACCTTTGGGTATTCTCCCCGAGCACACCTCTACCGCCATAGCAGCCATTGACACAGCCAATAGGTCTTCTCAACTGAGCTCAGCAGCTCCCTCCAATCCAACCACAACATCTTCGACGCCTCCAAGTCCTCGACGTTCAAGAAGCTCGACGACCTCTCCTGGAAGATCTCGTACGGCGACGGCAGCTCCGCCTCGGGCGACGTCGGCACGGACAACCTCGTCCTCGGCGGGCTGACGGTCGAGAACCAGGTCGTCGAGCTCGCGCAGCAGCTCGCGCCGCAGTTCTCCCAGGGCACCGGCGACGGCCTGCTCGGGCTGGCCTTCAGCTCCATCAACACGGTGCAGCGCGATGGCAACGTCCGCGACCCGCAGAAGACGCCCGTCGACAACATGATTGCGCAGAAGGACATCCCCGCGGGCGCGGAGCTCTTCACCTCGGCATTCTACAGCGAGCGCGACGAGGGCAACCCCAAGTCGTTCTACACGTTCGGCTGGATCGACACGGACCTCGTCTCCGCGTCCGGGGAGGAGATCCACTGGACCGAGATCGACAACTCGCAGGGCTTCTGGATGTTCGAGTCCGGCAGCGCGAGCGTGAACGGCAAGGCGGTCGGCAAGAGCGGGAACAAGGCCATCGCCGACACGGGCACGACGCTCGCGCTTGTTGCGGACGACGTCTGCGACGCGCTGTACGCCGCGATCCCCGGGTCCAAGTACGATGACCAGCAGCAGGGATACGTCTTCCCGACCAGCACCAAGGCGGACGACCTGCCCGAGTTTAAGGTCGCCGTCGGCGACAAGGAGTTCGTGATTCAGAAGGAGGACTTGGCGTTTGCGCCTGCCGAGGATGGATGGTGGTATGGCGGCGTGCAGTCGAGAGGATCGAACGATTTTGACATTCTCGGTGATGCATTCTTGAAGTCCATCTACGCTGTGAGTGGTTTCCTGCCAACAAAAACATGTGATGAGGTGGTGGTGCTGACTTTGCTGCAGATTTGGGACCAGGGCAACACCCGCTTTGGATGTGTCCCGAAGATTGAGAAGACGCAGAACCTGACTCCGCCATCGGGCTCGGCGACCGGGTCCAGCAAGATTGAGACGATTAACAGAAGGTGGTGAACGACACTTAGCATTGAGCTTGGAATGAAAGAAATGTATGGTGGACTATGACTTATGAACAAAGCGGCAGTAAACGATTCAAATCGACATATCACCTTTGGACATTACTTTGCTTTCTTTTTTCTGTGATCTTTGTTTGCTTGCTTACCTTCTGAAGTACTTGAGCATCCAGCAGCTGCATACTAATTGAGTCTATGCATCGATCATGTTTGAGGAACCAGGTACAAGGATGACAGAAGATGAAAGATATAGAAAGGTATGTTGGCAAGTGTCTACTTGGAACACAGCTTTGCCTATAAAATCCTGAAGGCAAGGGATAAGATGCTCTTCAGCCGAGGCTTGATTTCGAGTGTGGGCTGAAAAAAGAGAACCTCGTACGTTGGGTCAACGTATGGGACAGGGTTGGCTGGCTGGAGGACAGCTATTTGGAGCAGATGTGGTTCGTCAAGGCTGCGTTGGTTGGAGTTGAGGGTAATTGTGGTAGGTATCCGAGAAAGGCTCCAACTTGTCGAGGGAGTCCAGCAACGAAATCAAGATTGACAGGCGCCTTGGAATTGCAAGACGTGAGAGGTCGTGTTTTTAGCCAGGAAAGACACCCTCAAGGAATCAAAACATGGTTAGAACATAGAACTTCATGTGCGTCGCGCAATATTGTGAACGACCGTTTCTCTCCACTTCTGGGTATCGCCTGGGCTAAAATCGGCCAACCGTGCCTTTACAGTCCAGATTCGGAGTCTTCGGGCTCAAATCTACTCATACTGAGATTCGAGTTTGAAAGCTCTCATAATATCGACCAAGAATCAATGGTAAAGCTTCAAAGAGAATAACACTCGCCACAAAGACGACGGAGAAGATACGGGGCCGATATGTAGAGACCGAGTGGTCCAACCGGCGCCGTGGTCGGTTCCTGTACCGCATAGAGGCTGACCGTTCATGAAGATAAGCTGAACTGAACCACTCAGCTAGACTCCCTCGCTCTTGGCGGGGGGTCTAAGTTTGTCCTACTCCGGGCCACCAGTTGTCATCCCATCCCGGGTTTTCGAGGACGGCACATGGTTGGCAGGGCCAGTAAGGTTCGATGCGAGCGCAGGCAGATCCGGGGCTGTCCCAGCGTTGAGGGACTTGAAACGGTGAGTCGGCACATCACTCTGGGCGGGCCCGGAGTATCAGACAAGGTGTGAAGCACAGTCTGGGTCTATGATTCCATTGACCCAGAGCACTGGGATTTCTGGGCTCTTGCAAAAATTTCGCCATGATGTTTTCTTCACGTGTTGTGTGTAGGCTGTACACATGTTAATGAAGATGGCCCATGGGTAACGTGATCAGGATGGAGAGAAACATGTCCAGTTGAAGAGGTTACGTCCGGACCGGAGACGAGACTCTGGACTGTTCGAAACAAAAAAAGCAAAAGCGGGTCCTATTCAGCTCTGTGACGGTCGTGGATTGGTGGAGAGGTTATTCTTGGAGACGAAGTGGCATGGATGGTTTGACAAGGCCCCAAGCTTGGGTAATGAGGTGGGATTCGGTGGGCAAAGAGCTCCTCAGCAGCCCACCAGCAGCGAAAGATGTACTCATCAGGGAGTCGCAGCCCAGGCTGGGCCAGGCCCCAAGGTCGGGCCCAAAACAGCGTGGCACTTCCGGCACGCCGGTCCCAAGGGAAGCATCCTACTGGCCGAGGGGCATGACAGCGAATGGGGGTTTGGGGGAACACGGGTGTGCAGTTGCCAGCCAAACGGCCAGCTTACGGAAGCACAGCCAACGCAGCATGAGCAAATGCAGTGGCAGCAGCAGGTCACAACAGAAACAGCAGAAGCAGCAGCAGCGTGCCTCCCCTCATTTCCATTGCTGCTGGTTGCTGAGGGACTGATACCTTACGCAAAGGTGTCCCAAGAACACCCGGACCAGATAGGTCAGCCGAGGATGGATGGATGACAGCACCTAAATAAAAATAAAGACCAACATTGGCTGCCCTACCTAGGTATGTGAGGTGCATGTCCAGTTCCTGTTAGCTGTGTCCGTCCACCCTTCCACCGTCTGGCATAGCGCACCGTTTGGCTGAACTGAACTGGAGACTGGGGACGGGAACCTGCCCGGACCACACCCGTACCCGTAGTCCGCCCACATTTTCCACGGGCACCCATCGCACCGATTCCCTCAGGTGGGTAGGCAGGCAGGTACCTCTGGGATCCATTACCCTAAGGTAGCATAGCATACTGCTAGGTCCAGCTACGGATACGCTACCGCACCTTACCTACCGTACCTAGCAGAGTACAGCACAGTTTGCTTTGGCCGTGCTGCTGCTGCTGCTGGTCTCTCTCTGCCTGGCCTGTCCGTCGTGCCTGCTCTGCTTCTTGTCGTCGTTTCTGGCCGAAATTCCTCTCTCCCTTCTATCATCACCACCAACTCCACCCCTGCGATTCCTCCTCGCACCCAAACCCTTCTCCTCCTCTCCTCCTTTTAGACTTCCACACTTCGTCTGCTCTTTCATTAGAAGCAGAGAGGTTCGAGGAGACCATTCGAGTCGAAGCAACGCCCCTGCTGCACTGCATTGCGGTTTTTTCTAACACCTTGCCGCTACTTTGCTCTGCTCTGCTCTGCTCTTTTGGTTGCAGAGAAATCTGTCCGACAAGCTGTGTGTTGCTGTTGCTTCTGCTTCTCCCGAAGCCGACGCCGCCGCACTGCCCAACACCCGCCCGCTGTTGTATTTTATTCTTAATACGCCCTCTTAGCCGTCTGTTTGCCCATCGCCCGAATTCTTCGCCAACCGCAGGGCGGTACTTGCTTTTCTCCCGTCTTCCATTCATCAACCGTTATCTGGCAAGCATCGCATGATTCCCTCGACATCTTTCCGCCGCTTCCTCCGCTCCTCGAGCCTGTCCTGCTCGTCAACCTGAGCATCAACCTACCGCCGAGTCAACATCCGAGAAAGGTCCAGATAGCTTCCCAGGAGCTACCGAAAACATGGCGGCCCCTCGACGCAGAAAGATTGGTCATCGACGACGCATCGAGGATGAGGAAGATGGAGAAGGTGGCCCTGATCAGCTCGACCTCGATGACGACTCCATGACCGAGGGTTCCATCGTTAGTGACGACCACGATCACGGCAACGATAGCGATACGAGTAACATCGATGAGGCCTCCCCCATCACCCCGAACGCGAGGAAGTCAGCTGGAAATGGAGCCGCGAAGCATGCTGCCCGGGACCCCTCGGCACCCGCCAACAACAAATCTGTGTCCGATGCCGATGCCATGCTTCAGGGTCTCTCCGTAAGCGACCATCCCGAGCCCGTGCAAGAACTCCAGCTCGACGACGCGGCTGCATCGCCGCCCAAGTCTTCCGCCCCTCTCGTCGTGAGCTCCAACTCGTCCCGCCCCGCGGAGCCCGTCGGCGAGCGTCGTCGTCGGGAGCACGAGGAATACAAGCGGAGAAGGGACGAAGACCCCGCCTTCGTTCCCAACAGGGGGGCCTTCTTTATGCACGATCATCGCCATGCCGGCCCTTCTGCTAATGGCTTCCGGCCTTTTGGTAGAGGTCGTGGACGTGGCCGTGGTGGAGGCATCGGAGGCCCCTACGCTCCCATGAAGTATGCTTCCCAGAAAGAGTCATCTCGTCATCTCTCGGCTAACCCGCTCAGTCAATTGCACAGTCCGACCGATCCTCTGACCAGTGGTCAATGGGCACATGATATGCATGAGACCGTCGCCGACCCGCTGCCCTCGAGACAACCAAGGCATCTGCCCGAGGAAGAGGGACCGGCCAACGGCAACGGCTTCATCCCGACATGCCCGTCCAACCCGACCCCCATCAACAGGACTCTGTCCACAGAGCGACACATCGGAAACGTGCAGGTGAGGGTGTCCCTTCCCGTCACCGGGAAAGGTCCTGCTGCGTTTAGCATGCCGGTCAAACAATACACCAAGCTCCCCGACCATCGCCCGCCCCTGCGTCGCGACAAGCCCGTCCGTATCTCCTTGCCCGATAACCCGCCCAAGTACATCTTCCCCGCCGTCGACCGATCCTTCATCTTCATTCCCCGTGCCATGCGGCCAAACCAGCAGCGGACCCGGGGCAAGCCTCGCTCCGGCCTTGGTTCGATGGGAGGGTTCTCCAGACGGACAAGCGTATTTGGTGGAAGCTACTACGGCAGCGCCTACTCTCCGAGCATTGCTCTCAGTCGCCGCTCATCTTTGGCACCGGATGGGCGTGAATATCTGTTCTCGCCCACAGGCTCCGTTATGTCGCGAGCTCCTGTGCCAGTCGAGAATTCCAGACCTGTTGTCAGGCTGCCGCCCGCGAGCCACCCCCATCAACCCTTCGTTCTTAACCAGCCGTTTGTTGGGCAGGACGGTATGCCTATGCACCCGAATGAGACGTCCATCAACGATTTGCCGCAGCCACAAACCCACCCGTTGCCTCAGAAGCCTGCATTCCAGGAGAATCGGCCAAGCCAGATTCCTATGCATCAGCCTCGCCCGCAAAAGGCAGTATCGGTCACAAACATTGAATCGCCGACCCTCAACCAAGGCCCGCAGGCTTTCCAGCAGGCCTTCCACCAGCAGGTTCCTGTCCAGGTGTCTAACGGGCTACCTCAGGAAGCTCACTCGCGACAACCGTCGTACCCCACGCAGCATTCGACTGGCACGCCTTTGTCTCAGATCCCCGAGAGGGCGATCCACGCTGCTCCTTTCCAGCCCAACTATCCGCCTCCGCAACAAAACTTCTACAATCAGCCTTATCCCATGATGCAGCATCAGCAACCGTACTATTATCCCGGACAGTACAATGGCAACAACATGGGACCTTCGGCTGCGGCGCCGTCCTTTGTGCCCTCAGGTCAGCCATCTCAGGGCCCCGGCTTCCCTCAACAGGGCCAGGCGGATCCCGCTGGCGCTCAAGCAAACGGACAGGCCCCGGGAGGTCTGGTCGCACAGGAGGTCAACGGCATGGTATACTATTACGATGCGGCTCAGCTTCCGCCGCCCATGAATGCCTACCAGGGCTACCAACCGCCTCCGCAGTTCGGGCCTGGCGTTGGTGGCATGGGCGGAATAACGCCAAGCCCGGACGGTTTCTACTACCAGCAACCCGCTCCCGGAATGGTGTACTACTCGCAATAGGATTATGGGCAACCATCTACCACTTTGGTTCCTTCGTTCCCCGTAACGCCTTCTCCATAATCCTTGTAATTCTCATTGTCGGCTTTTCTGGTCGCGCTATACCCTCTTCTCGTCGGACGGCTGGACGGGGGCACAGGGGCAGGAGGAATTTCAAAAAGCGATGGGTGCTGAACTCTATATGATTATAGTATTGCTAGGACATGGGCGCTCTTGATCCGCGTTGAGGTGCACTTTGCTTGGGAGGGACTCTGTTATCGAGGTTTTCGCCAAAACCCCTTTTTTTTCTCTTGTTCCAACACGCTCGCAAGCACATGATAGGAGGAGAGGCAAGGACGGTCTGGCGGATCATGAGATAGGAGGAGACAGCGCAAGGTTCCTTGGTTCTACAACCTTTACACCTTTTTCTCGAATTCAAGAAGTTCCTCCCATTGCCCACATCGAAACCCCTGCCACTTCCCCCTCTCTTGGGTTTCCTATCAGTCACCATTACTACTCCAAGCGTCTGGCGTTTTCACGGCTAATTTCAGTTATTTCCTTCGTGCTCAGCCCCTTCAGATGGGCGTTGGCGAGACGGAGGTCAATGTGCGCACTTTGTTCTTCTTCTGGTTTTGACATTGTTTTTGTTGGTCTCGAGCGTCTATACATTTCAATTTTCCATCATTATCAGTTGTTTCTGCTTCGGGTTCATGACTCCATTACGTTGGTTACTGGTCCTAGTTTACCTAGACGTTCCTTCAGGGGGAAGAGCGATCGACTCTGCGGCCTGTTCCCCTCTTCATTTTGTCTTCTGTCTCGTTATGACCATACGATATGCCTAGACTAGTTCTCGCCGTTTGATCTTCCCTTTTTCCTTTTTTCTTTTATCCTACGGTTTCTTGCGAGAGGGCTTTTCAGGTCTAGGTATGCATGTTTAGGGGGATATTCTTCTGACGACCAAAAAAAAGTTTCTTTGTTTTAAGTGAAGAGGGAATAGGAAGGCAAGGGAAGGGAGGGGGTTTGGATATTTCTCCTTGCTTGCTCATGACGACCTGTGTCTTTTCATCCCGCGCGAGGGAAGAATGGTGTTGGCAGACGGGTATGAACGGAAGGGAGGACGATGTGGGGGAAGATGGGGAGAGGTAGATATATGTGATCCTTAGTGTGTGTACATGGTGGCTTTTTGAGGTGTTGGGGCCTTTAGGGTGTTGTTGGTGTATACAATGAATGGTTAGCTGGATTCTCGTGGGCCTCTCTTTGATCGTGCGCCTGATACTGTGATCGCAAGGTACTACTCACTTGTCCACGAAATCTGGAACGAAACTACGTGGCTGAGACCTACCTCTGTTTTGACGCTATACTGGCGTTTTCTCTTCTGTCGTCCTTGTTATATTCCTTTGTGTTCATCCTTCCTCATCCTCAAAACTTCGCTACGCAACAGAGCTAACTTTGGCATTGATATATGGATGGTAACACCACTGGGGATATCAATATACTTTTCTTCTACCTGCTTTCCGTTAAGATTGATAACATAGAAATAGGCGTCGTACTAAAGGTTCTCCCTAGTCGTCAGCAGGTTCTTCCTAGTGTGATCTGATACTAAGCCGTATAAGCCGATTTGCCTATAGAGGCATTAATTATCCTCTCTACTCGTATTTCTCTACTATGCTCACGGATACTCTTAAACTAATACCTGGTGACGAAATGGACTAGCATTCAACGCACCCGTTGCCTGCTTATTAACCTGAGGAGATCAGCGTCTAAGAGTTTGAATCGGCTATGGAAACCAGTCTTTATAATAATTATAATACTGGACATATATAACACTTCAATAGAGTGGTCGGAGTAACATCTTGCTAGGACATCGACTATAGCCGCCACGCTAGAGTTGAAAACCGGACCACTAACATCAGTGATTTGTTCTTAAGACCTGGACTGTTCCGAGGTATTGCTTATTTCAAACCCTGCGTTCGCGCCTGACCCGCACAACATCGTCGCCGGCCATATAAGGGATACACTGTGCGGAGCGTCAAGCCAGCCGCGGCTCAGCAAAGGAACCCTCCTGCTATGCCGGCGGCGCGGTAGCTATTAGCCCCGGAGATCAATCATAGGCTAGGTCCTGAAGGACGATGACGGGAGACGACGACGGCGGCAGAAACGACGACGACGACGACGACGACGACGACGAAGACAGCGGCGACAGAAAGGAATCCGTCAAAGAGCCACCTAAAGATTCAAGTTAGTTCCAGGCCTGTTTTTGTTACCCATCATAGAAAGATCACGAAAAAGCGCATCATCACACGGCTTGGCACCGGGATCGACTCATTTCTTCCATTTCAAAACGTCTCTTGCCTTCTATACGTAGCTTGAAAACAGAACTACCTGAAACAAATACAAAAAGAGATCTGTCTGCACAGGGATATATACAATCGTCAATTTTTGTCTTCACTTTTCGCCATTGTATCAACATGATGGAAAAACCAGAAAACCCAGTAAAACAAACAAGTAGGCCGCCAACACAGCCTCCTTTTTTTTCTCTTTAACCCCTCACAAAACACCATTTTTTTAAGCCTGGTTACGCTTAGCAAGCATGCTCAATGCGCTTCCCGCGAGGATGAAGCCGGCCTGGTCCTTGGTGACGGCGTGCAGCGTGGGCACGAGCACCTCGGAGCCGTCCTTCTTCTTCACGAGCAGCTGGACCTTGCCCTTGCCGCCGTTCTGCAGCATCTCGTAGAGGCCGACCGTGCTGACCTCGTCGCAGGCGGCGATCTTGTCGTAGTCGGCCTCGTTCTCGAACGTCAGGGGCACGACGCCCTGCTTCTTGAGGTTGGTCTCGTGGATGCGGGCGAAGGACTTGGTGAGGACGACACGGGCACCGAGGTAGCGGGGCTGCAGGGCGGCGTGCTCGCGCGCGCTGCCCTCGCCGTAGTTGTGCTCGGCGACGACGAGCCACTCCTGGCCGCGCTCCTTCCAGCGCTGGGCGAGCTCGGGGATGGTGTGCTTGGAGCCGTCGACGTCGTAGGCGGCGTTGACCTCGCCGGTCTCTTTGTTGACGGCGGTGTTGAGGGTGTTTGTGCTGATGTTGGGCAGGTGGCCCTTGTACTTGAGCCAAGGGCCGGCGGCGGAGATGGTGTCGGTGGTGCACTTTCCGGTGACCTTGACGAGGACCTTGAGGCCGGAGAGGTCGCCCTCGGGGAAGGGGGGGAAGGGCTCGAGGAAGGCGAGGCGCTCAGAGGTCGGGGAGATGGCGACCTTGATCTCTGGGTTGGGTTTCTCGGGGGAGATAGACTGGAGGGAGGCGACGCCGGACTCGAAGGGGGTCTCGGGGTTCTCGAGACCGCGGGGAGGGTTGAATTGGAACTCCTTGCCGTCGGTCGTCTTGAGCTTGTCGGTCATGGGGTTGAAGGTGGTTGATCCGGCGTAGGCCATGGCGGTGACGATCTCCGGGGACGCGAGGAAGTTCATAGTGCCGGGGTTGCCGTCGTTACGGCCGCGGAAGTTACGGTTGTAAGACGTCAGGATAGCGTTGAGCTCGCCCTTGGGGATATCGTCTTGACGCTTCCACTGGCCGATACAGGGGCCGCAGGCATTGGAGAGGACGATACCACCGGCGCCCTCCAGAGTCTGAAGGGTGCCGTCGCGCTCGAGGGTAGCGCGGATCTGCTCGCTGCCAGGGGTGATGTAGAAGGGGGCCTTGGGCTTCAAGCCGGCGGCCTCGGCCTGCTTGACCATGCTCTCAACCTTGGTCATGTCCTCGTAGGAGCTGTTGGTGCAGCTGCCAATAAGACCGGCAGACAGGACCTCGGGCCATTGCTCTTGCTGAATGGTGCTCTTGAACTGGGACAAGGGGGTAGCCAAATCGGGTGTGAAGGGACCGTTAATGTGGGGCTCCAGCTCCGACAGGTTGATCTCGATGACTTGGTCGTACTCGGCACCCTCGTCGGCCCTGAAGTTGAAGCTTCCCCAGTTCTTGTAGCCCTCAAGAGCACGGTGCTGGGCCTCTCTGCGGGTTTGGAGCAGGTAGCGTTCCGAGGCCTTGGTGTAGGGGAAGATGGACGTCGTAGCGCCGACTTCGGCGCCCATGTTGCAAATAGTCGCCATGCCGGTAGCGCTGAGCGTCTCGACGCCCTCGCCAAAGTACTCAACAATGAAGCCGGTTCCACCTCGCACGGTAAGCTTGCCAGCGAGGTTGAGAATGACGTCCTTGGGAGAGACCCAGTCGTTCAGCTTGCCAGTCAACTTGACACCAAGCACGCGGGGGGCCTTCAGTTCCCAAGGAGCGCCGACCAAAGCCTCAACGGCATCGGCACCACCCACACCAATAGTGATGGTAGACAGACCGCCAGCATTGGGGCTGTGAGAGTCGGTACCCAGCATCATAATGCCCGGCAGCGCGTAGACCTCGAGCACCGTCTGATGGATGATACCCGCACCGGGGGGCCAGAAGTCCATGCCATACTTGCGTCCGGCCGACTCGAGGAAGTCAAAAACCTCCTTGTTCACCTGAATACCGTCGACAAGATCGCTGTCAGCGCCCTTGGAGCCTACGATCAAGTGGTCGCAGTGGATGCTGGCAGGAATGGCGGGCTGGGCCAGGTTGCAGGACATGAACTGCAGCAGGGCCATCTGCGCAGAGGCGTCCTGCATGTTGACTCGGTCCGGGTTGAGCTTCAGGTTGGCGCTGCCGCGGATGTTGCGTCCATTCTCGGTGTTGGTGAGGAGCGAGTCCTCGGCGTTGTCGAGATGGCTGTAGAGGATCTTCTCGGCGAGGGTGAGGCGCTGCTGTCCTCCGAGGACGTGGCGGACCTTGAGGAGGTTGTCGTGGAGCTTTCGGTAGGTGTCGGGCTTGATCGACTTGGGCAGGAGCTTGCGCATCTCGGCGTCAAGCTGGTCAATGTCTTGTGCCGTCGCAAAAGTCCTCCGGACCGGCAGACATGAGGACGCGGAGAGGCATGGTCGCGTGCGCGCCAGGAGCCGCTGTTGCGGTGTTAGTAACCTCATTGTAGGCTGAAAAATGCTTTGAGTATGGCTGTACCCTCGCGGCGCCTCCAGTTCGACTGGCAAGCTGAATTGGTGCCATGGTCGCTGCGCACCTCGCTCCCAAGACTATGTGTGAGTCGTAATGGCGGGGTGTGGAATTTTTTGGATTGCAAATTGGCGATGTCGGATTGGAAAGTCTGGGGGAGTTTTACACCATTTGTGGGGCAACCCCAAAGAAACCTTGCACTGCCGGCACCGGCGACGACCCTACGCCGAGGCAAATCCCTGCACTGAAGCAGTACACGTTCAGGATCGTTCACTTACACCACAGACAATGGAACGAGGCGGCCTGTTGATTTCTCAATGGGGCTCTTTCAAGTCACTTGAATTCCCTGTATTCATACCATAATAAACGAAGGCTATAGAGGGGAAAGGGCAGAACCAGACGACGCCGGCGGCGGCGGACGACAACAATGACAGCAGAAGAGACAAACAACGACGGCAGAGGTAATGAGAAATGGAGTCGCCAAGACACAGTACAAACAGTGATCTCTTTTTCTTTTGGTTCACTTATTCGACAGTATGCTTGATGCCAAGAAACAATTTCCCCTGTCCCAGTTGCACCTACATCTTCCCAGCCATGCTCCACTCGAGGCATGGCTGTCAAGATGGGCCTTCTTGAGCCCTCTATATACAACCCATAAACTCCGAAATCCCACAGTAGTCCCTCTTGCGCTATCAAATGCTCCTCTACCACTCGTCTACTGGTCATACTCAGAGTTCTTCGTACCAATGAAACCCTCGTTTCTCTCTCTCCTCTTGCCCCTCACCTCCTTGAACCACTCAGTGAGCGTGTAGCCCCAGTGGCCGGCGACGAGCACGCCGCTGACGACGTTGACGATCTTCATCAGGAACTGCAAGAAGCCGTCTCTAGACTCCTCCACGGACAATAGAATCGGCTCGATATCGTACTTGAAGAAGATACCGGGCACGTTGTGGTCGTCGACCTCCTTGCTCTGCTCGGTGACGGCGTACTGGTTCGTGAAGATGGTGTTGGAGGTGGACGCCGACCTGCCAACGGTGTAGACGGTGGGCACAACAGAGAGATAGTACTGGAACTTATGGAAGTTGATTCTGGCGGTGTTGACGGTCCGGTCCAGGGGGTTGACGAGCGAGGGGTAGAAGGGGCCGAACGACATCTCGGAGATGATGTGCGAGAAGTTGAAAGCTACAAAGATGATTAGTATGACTCGGCCCACGACGCATACGCAACAGCCAACTTACCAGCATGGTCAAGGTGCTCTCCAAACTCCATGTACCCGTGGCCTCTCGCGGTGATGTGGAAATCGCCCTGCACCCTGTTCACGTCCAAGTTGCCGTAGATGCGACAGCTGTCGCTCTCGCCCCAAACCTTCGGCGTCTTGGCCCACTTGGCTCTCTTCTTTCCAATGGCAACGATGTCATGGACGTGCTCCTCGCCGAAGCCCTCCTCCTCCTGCCAACCCTCGCCCGTCACGATCCTGCCCTTGGTGTCCCTACCCAGACGGTGGATGCCCTTGTTGTCGACCCACTGTGACCAGTTCGTCTTATCGCGCTTGAGTTTGCTAGCCGCAAGGATACGGTCGCCAGCGGCGTCCTGCACATTGATGTGGAGGTCGTCGCAGTGCATACGCACCACGATGTCCATGTTGATCTGCATCTCGTGTCCGACTCCCTTCTCGACAGCGAAGGTGTGCGTCTCGGAGCCACGCCACCAGCGGCCGATTTCGGTCCAGAACAGGAAGAGTGATATCACTGCCATCGCGACAGTCCACTTGCCACCGCCCGACGTCCGCGTTACATATTGGGGTTTCGCCTTGGCTGTGAGAATCGTGTCAGCCAATTGCTTCGCGTCGGTACGTTCAAGAGCGTTGCGTGAAGAGAGACCAAGCGCAACAGTCTGTCGTGTGACTTACGGAAAGCGTCAAAGGCGCTGACAATGTTTCCCTTCGCCCCGAAGGCGTCGTCATCCATCCCGTGCTTCTCGTCCCAGCCGTTCATCATGGCTGCCTGACTGATGTCAATTCGATAACCTCGATTACCAATGTCGCTAGTGATCAGCGCAATTCAAGTGCGCTCGCGGATTCCTCTGGATTTGTCGATTTGTCGCTTCGCTGTGCGTATTGATCACGAGGCTGTCGCAATTCGTCGATGTGTCCCTTTTCGGCTTGTTGCAAATGCCCGCCGTCAAAACGTTTTCTTTGTTACCGCATGCCTCGTTGCCGGTGCCTAAACGCAAAAATGAGAGACTTTGAAGCTGCCAGGGATTGGGTCGTCGAAATTCGCCTCCTGGAAAGCTGGTCAGATTACTCGGCGCAACTCTCGTGAAGTGGGAGGTGTTGCAGAAGACTGTCTTAAGGACACTTTATCCAAAAGTTATCTGCAGTTCAGGCCCCCTGTCCAGGGGTCCAGAAATGATTGGTGCCGCAAGTTAGTGCAGGCGAACTAAGTGGGGCATGTGCATTGGAGCTCCCAACAGGGGCGTGTGGGGGAACGTCTCCATCCCACATGCATCGTCGCCACTCACGGTTCGAAGACGTTGACTGCCTTAAAGTCATATCACAACCATTTTCAACGGCATAGAACTTTCTGAAGAATACGGATAGCCACGTTTCATTGCTGCCTAAAACCTACAAGTACCAATCTGTAATCTGTCATGAAAGCGTCATGAAACGAGCGTCACCTCGGACAACCTGAGAGACGAGTGATCGGTCCTACACTAACATGCGCGCTGAGTGGCCAGCGACGCGCGCGACCACCAACTACCGCTCCACTACCGTCGAGACAGGTCTCAAATGAAAAAACAAATACCCTGATAATCCTGTGAAATGAGACATGCGAGGAGAGCCGTACACCCTGAAAAGACCACCGGTCACTCCATACCCAGTGGGAAAAGGAAATCACGAGAACAGGCTGAAGGTAGTCTACTTCCTCAGCCTCCTCTGCTGCTCCTCGAGGAACTCCTCGTCAGAGGCGTCCAGAATGTCGTACTCCTCATCGGTCATGAAGCCATCATCTGAAGCGTCCCACTCCTCATCCTCACCGCAGTCCTCAAACTCCTCAGCCTCAGAGCTGGTGGCAGGGGCAGCCTCAGACTTAACCTCCTCGTGAATGCTGGAAATCGGCGATTCCTTCTCCAATTTGGGGAAGATCATGTTGCTGCTCTGCATCTCAACGGGAACCTCCTTAGGCTCTTCAACGACTGGCTTGGGGGCCTGAACGCTGACATCGCACCAAAGTCTGTGACCAAACTTGAGGCCGTCCTTGGTGGTCAAACGCCAGTAAGAAATGATCTTGCCCTCACGCGCAGGGGTACGGAGGAGAACGTTGAAAGCAAACTCCTGGCCCGGTGCAAGAGGTGCGTAGCAAACAGTAGACTCGGAGGCGGAAACGAGCTCGGAGATACCGGCAGGGTGGTTGGAGTCGACATGACCCATGTAGTCTCCGCCAACAAACTTGACGGAACATCCGGCAGGCCAGGCAACCTCGCCATCGTTGCGAAGGACCCAAGTCTGCTCGAAGACATGGTTAGGCGGCAGAATGGTGCCGTCTGCGACAGTGTCGCGAACGAAGACAGCCGCGAGATCTTGCTCAGTAATAGGCTTCTCAGCGACGGGGACCACCGGCTTCTCCTCAATGATTTCCTTCTTGATCTCGGGCTCCTTCTTCGCTTCTACCGCAGGCTCTGGTGTCTTTTCGACAATCTCCTCCTTAACGGTAGGCTCCGTAGGCTTCACGTCAACAACAGTCTGAACGGTGTTGATGGACGCATTTGCGGTAGTCTCGGTGGAGCGAGAGCTGGTGCGGCGGATGTTACGGTCACCCATCTGGTGCATACGCTGGCCATCTCCGCGCTCGCCAGTGGTAGTAACAGTGACATGGCGGACAGGCGTCTTAAACTTGACCAGAGGATGGGTCTTGTTGTGGGTGTTAGCCGGGCTAGCCTCGCAGTTAGCACAGAAGTCGGTGTCGTGGCACACGGTGCACTTGTAGCGAACACCGGTGATATAAGTGGGCGCGTTGTGAGCGCGGGCACACAGGGGACCGTCACAGCAGATGCCGAAGTGGACGGAGCGGCTGACAGCACGGCTGCGAACCTCCTCGAGAGGCTCGTAGATGGGGACGAAACGGTGATTCGGGTGAACGAATTTGGAGTTCACGATGCAGTCAGCGCAGTAGTCCCAGTCGGGGCAGTCGAGACACTTGTGGCGAACACCAGCGATGTACTTGTCGCACCCGTCACAAATAGCGTTGTGGCTCTGGTTGCGGCCAGGGGACAACTTGATCTGGATGTGGCTGGGGACATGAGCACCCTCGACAGCAGGAACGAAGGGGTGCTTCGGGTTGTGGCCGTGGGAATCCTTCTCGAAGCAAGCGTGGCAAAGGTCGAAGTCCTCGCAAGTGGTGCAGTGGAGGAAGCTGGCCTCGGGAAGCTCGGTCACGCAGCAGTTGCAAGTGCGCATGTTATACATAGCATTGCTGAACACGGGAAGAATTCTCTCGGGGAGCAGCTGCTGGACTGAAACCTTGATGGGTTCCTTTGACTCCTTGGTAGCATCCTTGGCCTTGCTCTTGGTCTTGGGCGCGATGGTCTCGGTTGTGCTGTTGATGATCTGGCCGTTCTTCACGATACGCTTGATGAGCCAGTGGTCGGCACCGTAACAGGTGATGCCCTGGTCAACACAGTCTTGGCAAAGGTCAAAATCGCCGTCGTCGCATGTTGAGCAGTGGTAGTGAGCATCAGGAACCGTCTGGTCGCAGCTGTTGCAGCAGACTGCGAAGTTGGTGTTGGGGTGCGTCAGAGCAGGGCAGCGTCCCCAGGATGATCTCGCGGGCGTGGTCTCGGCACCAGAAGCATTTGCAAACCACTGATTGCGGGCGGTGATACCCTCGGAAACGGGGATATCCGGGGTCGCTGGTGCCTCCTCATCGTTGATCTTGGCATGTCTCCTCAACAAAGAAGCGAGAATGGAGGCCTCAAAGTCGAGGCCAGTGTCGCTAGTGGGCAACTCCTTCTTGGGCTCGACATCAGACTGCTGCAAGTCGACGAGTGGCTGAACTGGGGGCTGCTCCTCGACCTTGGGTGGGACGATCGGGGTGCTGGACTCGGGAACGTCCTCAACGGACACTGGCCTTGGAGCCATCTTCTCCTCAACAAGCTTGGTGACACGGAGCTTGAGCTTTTGCTTGGCCTTGGCGGCGCGGTAGAGTTGCTTGTAGACTGAGACGTTTGACTTGTCGAGGGTGATGTACGAACCAGCCGAATCAGAGTATCTCTCGAGAACAACATTGTCGTCCTGGGTGAGAGCGAGAAGAGCGCGAACCTACGTGAGGCGATGTTAGCAGGATGTTTCCACCTTGAAAGCCCCAAAACCCTAATAATGGCGGTGAAGAGAAACCACTCGGCAACGTGGCGAGACGTCGCAAAGGGATTCAAAACGTGGCCATGAGAATAGTGGCAGATTGTCAGGTCGAGGAAGAAGCGGGTGAATGACGTACTCTCTCTTCGAGGGTGCTGGGCCCCATATCTCGCAGCGGCAGCTTGTGGCGGCGGGTCATTCCCTCGAAGTTGATCTTCAGGGTGACCTGAGTGTCTGGCGATGTTGTGTTGTTGGAAGCCATGTTCAAAGGATGAGAAAGCGATTGCTGGGTATCGATGATGTGTGTCGCGGTCGGCCGGCGGGGAGGGGATGACGGCTCCTGCGGGTGTTTCACGAGCTGAGCGGGTAAGCACGGTGCACGAGGCTCGCTCGGTCGGGGTTGGAGGGAAGTTCTCCTTTTCCAGACGACGGGTAGCGTGGTGGTATATGTATTGGGGTGGTCGACAATGGATGTGAAAGGGAAAAAGGAAGATGAAGAAACGGGACAAAGAGTAGATCAAGTAGTGGAAGACGGGAAGCTGGACAAGCGGGTGACAGATGGGGTGGGAGAGATAGTGACTTAAAGGATGATGGGGGTCATTCGTCAGGTGGAGAAAGAAGGTGAGCAGGCGAGGAAGGACAAGCCGGAGAAAGACTGGACTGGCTCACACTCACTTGGGTCTTGGGTGGTCTTGCACCGACCAGGGCGTGGCCGAGTGGAGTGTGGAGGTGCCGGGTGGGGACACTGTGGGAGACTAGGCGGATGATGCGTCGCTGTCTCTGGAAGGTGTCAAGGACGCAGGACTCAAGGTGCCGAACTCGACGGGGACTGGACGAGACTGCGTTGAGATGCGGAACGAGACGGTACGGTACGGTACTGGGTGAGAGCTCCTGCAGGTGACTTGAAGCTTGTACTTGGGGTGAGGGGATGGAGGACACTTATGTACGACCAGCAAGGCCGAAACCGTGGGCGCCAGAGGCAGCAGAAGGCATACAGGCAGACAGACAGACCGGGACACATGGACACACCATACACGCTCTTACACACACTGCCCTGCACACACCACGCAATCCAATGGCAATGGGCGATGAATGGCCACTGCCAGGCAGTAGAGCGCAGCGTCACTCGCACCCGCCGGGGCTGGGATTGGCACCTCGGGGTCGGGTATCTCGCGGTGCTGGATGTGAATGCGCACTGGCACTGTACGGAGCCGGGTGTGGATTTGGAAGGTGATATCCGTACATGCCTTGGCTTCCAGTGTAAGTGCCTGTTTGAGTGCCTGGGTACCTTAGGCGGGTGCGGTGCAGTTCCATTGGTGGTGCTGGCTTTCCCCAGGCAGGACACTAGAAAAAGAGAGGGGCGAGACAGGGAGCTAGTGCAATGTGGTTGGCTGGGATGGCACCGAGGGGCTCATGTCTGGAGTGAAGTGGAAGATGCTGCGGTGACCACCTCACTGACCATTGACCATCGTACAGAGTGAGTACAGGCGGGCAGTCACTGCCAGAATGCGACAGGCGCGAACGCGCCTAGAAACTGCGAACTGCTCCGGCGCGACCTTGCCAGTGCTTGCCTCGGCGGGGACGGCAGGGTCCCAGTACGCTTGCGGAGATAGCCATCGCCGCGAACCAGCCGAGACATCACTAACCGCGACCATGTCCAAGTGTCAGGTCTACGTAGCGCATCTTGAGTCGCACGCCGTCTCTGCTTAGCACTTCTTCGCCATCCATGCTCGCCCTTCGGGAACCACAAACTGCTCACATGTCACCAATCTAGGGGCCGTACCTGGACTGGAGAGGCACCCGTAACGACACCTCAGCTCAGCTCCGCGTTTGACACGAGGATTATTCAATCACCATGGAACGACTTGGAAAGAGGCGGTCAGCCAGATATCCGCCCGAGCCCTTCATCACAAGTCCTCTACTACTTATGGAAGCTGCCACAATGTTCTTTCGCCTCTACCTTGACTCACCCAGCTGCTTGCTACCTGGCTTACCTTACTGATTGTCTGGTGCATGGCAACATTACCTCGCAACCCGAATCCCTCTCCCGATGTCGCCTCTCATCGTCGCCCCGTTCAGGCAGGCAGGCAGACGACGACACGGCAAGCAAGTCACCAACGCACACCACCAGTCCCTGCCCCGGCCAAACAGCTGCAACAAGGCCACCCGGAACATCAAATCCTTCCCTATCTTTGCCTCCTGTTCCCTTTCCCACCCCTCGCCCATCAGGATTCGCACCTACACGCCCCCTGACTTGGCTTGGCTCCCTTCTGCCCATTACCACCCACCTACCCCGGCTGCTCTGAGCAAAGACGCCATACCCAGTGCCCATTGGCACATGACCGGGGGCTGCCCTGCAAACACAAGACTCGGAATGAGGCGAACTGGAGCCTCGCCGCAAATGTTCCTATGTTTACTCACTACAGCAATGCAAAATCCAGGAAATGGCGTTCGTTCGCCGGATTCTGCGGCTTGCTTCCAAGAGCCTCCTTGGCTCCTTAATCTTCCATCGACTTTTCTCTTTCCTCCCACATAATGGCATCCAGCGTTCAGACGTGCCATGTCACCATGCTGGCTCGCCCCCTTCAACCTGCCGGCCCCGATGATACGGAGCATTTATGCAACCCATCGCGGCCCCCGAAGAGGCAGCTTGCTGCATAATTGCATGAGCTAGTCGGTCAGTCGGTCACTCGCCTCAGCGATAACACAATACCGCATCCTCTCCGACTCTCCGAATTGCCTTGAAGTGCCCAGGGATGCCCAGTGCTGTGCCTCCTCAGCAGACGCGCTGTCTCGCGCAGTCTCACAATCCTCTCCAATGCAACTATGCAGACCATGTCGGGGCTACATTCGAAAGACCGACATCAATATTGCACTTGATGCGCTGGATACCACGATGCGCTCTGTAGAACACCAACCTCATGCAGCTACCGCGACCACGACTGCATCCGCATCCGATCTAAGCGAGCCCGGCGGGCTGGACGGTCTCGATCGGAGCACGTTGTTGGAGGGGCGGGTTTTCGATACTCCAAGACCCGGGACAGTCTGTTCCCCCATCACCTGAGCAGCTTCATTGCTCGACGCTGCAATGAGCATCCACTCCTTGATACGGCACAGTCACGCAGCACGCAACTTGCTGCAGCAGCATCAGCAGCACGTAATCATACCGTCTCCATAGGCTTATCGGAACCAGTGGAGGGTGGGAGAGATGATGTGCAACTAACCAACCTGGAAAGTCGGAAAAGAACCGCCGGGCCCAGTGTCTTGACTCGCTCACGTGGTCCTTTCATCCGTCACAGATCGATAAACCATCTCTGAACTCAATGGCAAGACAGCCAAACAGCTGCCAGCAAGCCAAGCTCCTTCAGCTTCTTCATCTCAGCCCGCCAGCTGCTGCTGCCGTGCTCTTCCCTGCAACCCAGCACTGCCTTCATCGCCCTCTAACCTACCTCCTTACCCAAATTCGAGTAGCATGAAATGCGTCTCCCGGGCCACCAGGCAGTAGAACGCCAGCCTCGCATTACACTTCCTCTGACAAGCGTCCGTGAGATTTACAAAACAGGGAGGCGCGTATACCGAACGGCCAGCCAACCAAGTCAGCAGTAAAACCGCCGCGACAACTCATCGTCGAGAAGCACGTTTGACGACGGCGGCGACCAGCCAACAAGAGAGCTCCGTCGGAGGCGGGGGAGCTCTCGGTGAGCAAGCAATTAGCGTTCGGCGGTTGGCTGGTTGGCTGAGATCGACAGATGGCGGGGATACGCAGTAAGCAGGACGACGTCAAAGACGACCAGACCAGCACGTCCCCCAGAGGTCCGAGAGCGCAGCCTGCCATGCTTCGACATCGGCCTCCTGCAGAACTGATAATGACTCCCACAAGCATCTGTTGTTCAAACGCTCACGCTGCGCGCTATCCGATTCGCCCACGCTGCTAGTCATGCGAAGTCAACCCCCGCCTTCTTCCCTTTCCATCAGAGTTCGTCCACGGCGGCGTCCCGCCAAGAAAGTGTCCTCCAAAATCGCTGCATTTCGAGACACCTCTGGTCCAGCTTGAACATTAAAAGTGTAATCGACTTTGAACTCACCGCGTCAAGATACACGCCGCCTCCGGGGTACTCCTGAACAGCCAACCCGGGCAGGAGAAACCCCTCTCCGGACCCGAGGCTCATGAACCCCCAACCCGAGACCCCTCTCCCTCTCCCACCTCCCTCCTCCCTCTCGCCGTCGCCGCCTACATGTAGGACCCGGATACTTTCCTCCACCCCTTTACCCCGCCGTCGCAAGCCAGCCTCATCCAATGTTCCTGGCAAGCCTAGGCAGAGATACGTCAGGCAAGGCACGGACAAAGTAAACCTTCCCGCTTTGAAATCATCCCATGAATCAAATAGAAAGGCAAGGCAACAGGCAGGCTTACTGCCCAACAGCCATAGTACGTCCTTTTCCTTCCTCCTCTATGGCGGGACACACATCGAACCTTGGCCCGTTGCGGAAAGTAAGCTTCTTGCCCCTCTCTCTGCCTCAGTACCTCTTTCTCCATCTCTTACACGCCCCCCTCTCCCCTCCTTTCGTCTCAACAAAGGAAGAGAGTGTGGACAAATAAAAGTCGTTCCAGGCTTTCCCGAAGCTACGTCATCTCATTGTCTCGTTCCCTCACTCCGCCCTCCTCGCATGCGCCCCCGCGCTCTCTCTGTCTCTCCCACAAAAGAAGATTCTGAACAGGACACACACAAAAATTTGACAAAACCAACCCGTCGAAAACGACGGCCTTGTTTCAGAACTTCAAGACTCGGGCGAGAAGAGGGGAGGATGGGGGAATAGTCGATAGAAGGGTAGCGGAGCCGCCGCCGCGGCGATTGAGCCGCAAACGTAACAGCGCGAACGCGTGGTTCCTTCGTGCCTGGAATGGACTGGCACGCTGACACATCCAAGCATCAAGCTTCTAGTAATGTAGTGTGTACGTAGGCTATTCCGAAGAATACAGGCAGACACGCACACACACAGAGAGGCTCAAGTATTAATACAGCAAGGTAAGTGTGGCGTGACTTACACACACTCTCCACCTTTTGTGTTACGCACCCGTCCATATACCTGAGAACGGGGCCCATCCATGGATATCTCAAGACTTCGATAATGCGTTTTTTCTGTCCCGGTAACCCGGATAGCTCTCCCCTTTTTTTTCCTGCTGTGTGTGTACGTCATGCGATTCCGTGACGACATCTGTGGGGGTTTTTTCTTTTCTTTTGGAATGGTCCGTGAGCATAAAAGTGAAGCTGTCGAAAGGACCGAGTTGTGAGGAGGTTTGGGTGATTACTGCTTGCGACGGCGATCAAACCCCCATCACCTCTCGCTCATATCAAGAAGATGGGCACGACATCACGGGCAGAAGGGTAAGATACCGGTTTCGACTGAAATGGTCCGCGGGTGTATACATTTCTAAGATGCTGAGAAACGGCTACCTTGCCATTCCTCTTTTGGGCCAAACATGTGAGAGGTTTGGTGAATGAGTTAGAGAAGTTTGGGATGTTCACGATGCTTCCATCATTGGATGCAATACCAGAGCCATCATATTGGACATCTGGATGAAAAAAGACTGGAATATTCGTAATTTGGCAGTCGACTACTAATTCTAGCTGTTGCAGACACGACTCTGGGCAGACAGCCTTGGGTGGCTAGGACATCACGGTGTTGGAATCTCGCCCCCAACTCCCGCGAGAAGTCTATCCTCGTTCTCCGTCGCAGACCAAGATCACTCGCGGCAGTCGTGGGACAAGCAGTCGCCTGGAGATCGCCCGCAGATGGCTTCGTAGTTCTAGAAAGTATTTACTGGACGTTCCGTTTCTCTTCTTGAGCCTGCAGAAATAGACACTCTCACGGGCAACAGCCTACATGGCATTTTACGGTGCAAATCGGACTGTTGAATATCTCTTGAGCCAGATGGTTGCTACCTAACTTGGCGTGGATCACCAGGTGTTCCCCCCCTTAGAGATGGGAATCCTCCCCCGATATTAAATATAAACAGGTCCTTCGCATTCGAGGCCCAGGTATCATGATGTAAGAAAACCTCTCAACGAAAGCCCAAAACAGCCCGCCCGAAAACTCCATGCTACGTCTGTCTTTCTCTGCGTTCTTGCCTCCCTCTCCCTTGTATGTGCATAATGCCTTTGCGGTCTGACCTTCTCATGGCTCGTAATGTTGATGTACAGAATGAGTTGAGGTGGATAGGCCAGTCTTGGCCCATCCAACTCTCCTCTGATAATAAGTATGCTAAATGATGGCTCACTGGCCGTTCCTGTTCTTCTTGAACAAATGCTCCCAAGGCTCGCCGGCAGCCTCAAGCGCTGCGGCTTTCAAAGAAAGATCGCGCGACTTCCGCATCCACTCCGTGGCCCTCAGCCAATCTTCGTTCCTCCGCACGTAGCTGGGAAGCTCTTCAACCGGCACGTCGCCAAAATCCATTGGTCTTCGGTGTGACCATGGCTTCGACGGGTTGGACGGTAGCGGCGGATCCTTACCCCGCTGTGCTGCCAGCGCCCTCGCCATTGCCTCCTCCGCCTCACGCCGCTCCTCCGCAAGCCTCTGCTGTTTCATCCGGTAGGCCGCCTTGCCAAAGTTGGCTTTGCGTCCGCCGCGAGCCTTGATCTCTTTCATCTTCTCCTCGAACCACTCTTCAGAGCGGTCGTGAGACCAGTGGATGCGGGGATCGAATCTCATGTAGAACGGTCTACGGGTTTCCTCTCCGGCTGAGGAGGAACTGGGGCGGTTGGGAGTGGGTGTGACGAAGGCTTCCGGTGGAGGTGAAGCCGCCTCGGGCTGTGTGTAGATCATGGCGTCGAATTTGCGTTGATCGACGGTACGGCAAAGCTCAATCCGTCGCTGTTCGCAGGTCAACTTTTTAGAGGCTGGGGGCCTTGCGCGCCATTGCTCAGTAGACGCTGAGAAGACCTGTCGATTCTGAACGGCGAGGTTAAACCGTCGCCCCATGACGCCTGTGCTCTGGTTTTGCCTAGCATTGATGGGCAGACCGTTGATTCCAGCTTCTAACCTTTCCTCGCCAGGATCTCGGATTGTCTCTCCACGTCTATTAATGACGAAAGGGTTGTCGGAAGCAAATGTAGAAGATCCGCTGGGGTCTGGGACGAAGTTGTGAATGTTCGGGATGCCGCCGTGCGTGACTGACCCCATCGACCGCCTGGTCCCATCGCGAGACTGCGACGGAGGCCTTGTCTCTCTATTGGTCGTAAAGGAAGTGGTTGGATCCTCGTCGCCGTCGTCTGAGTCCGAGTCTGATGTCGAAGTTGAGGTCGTATCTGAGATGCTTGCCCTCTTGCGCTTAGTTGATGAGATTGTAGGTTGTGGAAATGGGGGAGCGGTTTTGATACTCGTCGGAGGAGGCTGCAGTCCCGATCTCACGATCGGCAGCGAGCGGTAATCTATCCTGCCCGGAGATGGAGCAGATGGCGTGATAGACTTTGCCAGCTCTTTAGACTTGCTTCTCTGACGGCTGGCTTCCGGACGGGACTTGTTGACGCTGTGGTTGGCCGTTGATTGTGAGGCGCCTTGGGATGTTTGACGTGAGTTTTGTGAGGCTGCACGAGCGGGCGAGACAACCTTATCAGCCGCGGGGCCGACTTTGGGAGCTTTGCGTTGATCCTGGCCATTTGCCGTAGTTGATTTGCCAGACTGCCCGCCATTTTGTACTACCTTGCCCGATGAGAGTTTGTCGGGGCTCCTCGAAGTTGGCGGCATAAATCTGGACCTGGTGTGCTCTTGAAAGCGAGCCGCAGGCCCAACAGTGGGTGACGCTGATGATGATGATGGGTGGGACCTCTGTACAGAAGGCCTGGCAATCGACTTCTTAGCTGTAATGGCGTGCTTGTGGAGAAGATCAGGAGGGAAATTGGTATTCCTGACTGTTTGCTTCGGGTTCGAGACACTACTATTCCCCACGCGGGAACTAGATGGCCCATTGCGAGACTGTCCGCCATTGAGCCGTTCAGTTGCATGTGGGTTCCTAGAGGTCCCTGGCGTCTCATTTACCGGATGGGGTGACTGGTTCGAGTTGAATGGTGAGCTGGACCTTCCAGGGCCGAGTACATTGCGTGTGATGAGACTGTTGTGCTTTAAACAGTGTTTACTACCGTTGGTCAACACCGTAGAACCGCACCCCGCTGTGGCGCATCGGTCAATTGGGCGGGTCGCGTCCATCTCATCACACGGATGCTCTTTCAGATCGGGGCTCTGGGTACTAAGAAGCCGGGCTCGCAGATTTTGCAGCGTGCTCCTGGTCGTCATCAGAGTCGTCGAAATGCAATGTGCTAGTCAAGAACCGCAGTCGGGCGCGTTGTCGGAAAAGTAGGCGGTGCCTGCCTGAGTTGAGGTAGCTCGCAACTGGTCTGGGGTCGACTGATGCCGTTGGTACGGTCAGACTCTATCGGTGACACAGGAGCTTTGGTGGAATCTGGTGCCTGCCTTTCGGTACAATGGGACAGAAATCGAGGGCAGCCTGGAGTTCTTGTCATGATCCGACGGCTGAAGACGAAGCGGGTAGACACGTATACCGCAGGCTCTAGTGAGTGTTAGCTATGAGAATGAGTTAACCAAGGAAAGTTCGAGAAAGAATATATCAATGGAAGAAACAAGAATGCTTAAAATAGAAAAATGATGTGTGTCGCGCTCAGGTCTTTTCAGTTTCTTATTTTGGTCTTCATTTTGGGGAAACAGCGGTTTTGCAGCCCTCGCTTGAACCTCTGATGTCTGCCTCGGCCTTTGGTCCAACCTCGTAGAGGCAAACGGAAGCTGAACTCCAAATGAGGCTGCAATAATGTCGCTACTCGATCCCGGTGTGTGAAGCTTGGTTTATGAGGTAGCAACCAACGATGCGCGGCTCAACGCCAGGCGAAGGCTTTGCGGGGACGAGCACGTGGCTCAATCCTGAGAGTGAAGCCATAGACCAGGAACAAGTTGAGACAACAACCCCAGAAGTATCCTTTTCTATCGGACCTTTTACCAATAGTCATCATTGCGCGTGGAGGGAATGAAACGAAGAAAATTCGGCGGAAAGGTGAAAGAAGAGTAGAGCCTTGCTTACCTGGTGAGACCTGCCCGCCCGTTCTCTCGGTTTCGCGCCCACGCACCCTCCGCTTCGCGACAGCCGCCGAGTGATACTTTCGCATGGATCCAAAGTAAACAGCCTTAGGACGTGTATAGCATGTAACCACAATCTTTTCTCATAATGAACAGAGAGTTGTGCTGAAAGCAGCTGGCTGCCTCGTCGGAGAAACGCCAGACGCGGGCTCGTGGTCGCGGAAACGTGGTTGAGGCTCTCGCCTCGCGTTACGTTCAGTGGAGGTTGTGTCGAGTGTTGGTTGCTTCAATTGAGGTAAAGGTCAGGTAAGGTAGGTAAACCGCAGGACCTCGGGGTGATCCTTGCCTAGCTTCCACTCTTTAGCGACGGGCAAAACGGGGACCTTGGGTGGCACATTCCGCGGGGCCCATAGCATGTCGGCTGCGGATCATCTCCCATCCGTACCAAGTACCACCCCTCTATTCAATGCGGGTTAGCGCGGGGCCCTGGACGCCGCTGGCTGAGGTGAGGTGCTGTCCCCTGGCTCAGCGTCAGTGGTCCACTACCTTGTCGCCAAATTGCCTGAAGCTCCCTGCCTGCGCTGGATGCGCGTGTTGCAACGTCTCACCTTTACACGATTCCAAGACCAGTCTCATAGACCGAAGCTTCGCCGGACCGAAACGAAGACATCTGAGACTGAAAGACCAGTATGAATTTCCTCAAGTCGGCAGTCGCCTCTGCCATAGCTCAAGGGCCACCGTTCCCTTATAGCTTTGGCGACAAAGTCGACATCGACGAGTCCATCTGGACTCTGAATAATGGCACCAAGCGAGTACGTCCAGCGTGCCGAGAAAATCCTCAAAGCGCTGACTATTGACGCCTAATCATAGGAAGATGGATCGAATTGCAGCATTTTCTCCTTCGATGTCGCCGCGAACAAGTCTCGACTTCCCCTTGCTAAGAATGCTTTGCGAAAGCTACGAACGCTGCGCCACCCAGGCGTGATCAAGGTGTTAGATACGGTGGAGGTATGCTTGCCCTATCTCAGGCTATGGTGCTGTCTGACACGACGGATATAGACCGATTCGTATATTTACGTTGCGACCGAGCGCGTGGTGCCTCTACGATGGCATGTGAAGCGAAAGAGTTTGACGCCTGAGACCATAAAATGGGGTTTGAGTAGCATTGCGGTACGTCAAGCAAGGGGACTGGTGCTCTGCAGGAAACTAATCTTTTTTCAGCGGACAGTCAAGTTCATCAACGATGAAGCAACATCAATACACGGCAATGTGAGGGTCGGATCCGTTTACACGTCCGAGAGCGGGGAATGGAAAATGAGCGGCTTCGATGTTCTTAGTAACGTCAAGGAAGACGATGCTGTAATTTACGTGCGCAAGCTCTTTTCCCTCTTACATACCGATGGCCGCGCTAACTGTTCATGTAGACATACGGAAGTTTGGTACCAGATTCTGCAAGATATGCTCCGCCGGAGCTTGCTCGCGGCGGCTGGGATGCCATCAAGAAGAACCCTCATTCAGCCATTGATTCTTTCGGCTTCGGTTGCTTAATCTTCGAAGTATTCAACGGCGACTTCATGGGGTCCGACCAGGCCGGTCAGACGAAGGGCATTCCTCCAACAATGCAACAGAGCTATAAACGCTTGGTAAACCCCAACCCGAAAGCCCGTGTCAGTGTCGGCCACTTTTTGGAGCAAGGCCAGCGCAGCGGGGCTTTCTTCGACAGCCCTCTGATCAAACTGACAGAGGGCATCGAGAATCTCGGCGTCAAGTCTGAAACCGAAAGAGAAGAATTTCTTGAGTGAGTTGTGTCAAGCTCTATTAAAGCGACTTAACTAACCACCACAGTGATCTCGATCAACTGTCAGATGATTTCCCGGAAGATTTCTTCAAGATGAAGGTCCTTCCGGAACTAATTAAGTCGGTGGAATTTGGCGGCGGCGGCCCTAAGGCGTTCAGTGTCGTCATGAAAATTGCTGCCAAACTGTCTAATGAGGACTTCGACGCCAAGATCGCACCCGTGGTTGTTCGTCTCTTTTCTAACCCAGACAGAGCCATCCGCGTTTGCCTCCTCGACAGCTTGCCTCTGATGATTGATCGTCTCTCGCAAAAAGTTGTCAACGACAAGATCTTCCCGCAGCTCGTGACCGGTTTCACCGATGTAGCGCCAATCGTGCGGGAACAGACTTTGAAATCCGTTCTTGTTATCATCAACAAGCTTTCAGACCGTACAATCAACGGCGAGCTGCTTAAGTATCTTGCCAAGACGGCGAACGACGAACAGCCTGGCATCCGTACAAACACAACTATTTGTCTTGGGAAAATCGCCAAGAACCTAGGCAATTCATCAAGAGGCAAGGTCCTGATCGCTGCCTTCACGAGGTCTCTCAGGGATCCGTTTGTACATGCTCGAAACGCCGCCCTCTTGGCTCTCGGCGTTACTGGAGAATACTTCACCGATGAAGACGTCGCCCTTAGGATCATGCCAGTTCTGTGCCCATTGCTGATCGACAAGGAGAAGCTCATCCGCGACCAAGCGAGCAAGACGATGGACGTGTACATCCTCAAAATCAAGAAAGCAGCCGCAGCTATGCCTGATAGTGCCCTGCCTCCCCAAGGTGCCGACGGCGCTGCGGCTCCCCGGATGGGCACGCCCCAGCCAAGCGGTGACTCCGCTGCCTCTTCCTGGACTGGTTGGGCCATCTCCTCGTTCACCAACAAGTTATCCTCGGCGGCAGGAGAGATGCAAACTTCGGCTGGCGCTGCATCTCCCAAACCGTCCCCGTCGCCTGGTCCGGAGGCCAAGAGGCCTACCATGTCTTCGGCATCTGCCCTGCACAGGCAGGCAGTGAAGTCGCCCCCTCCTATCTCGCGGACCCCATCATCTGTTGTCGCCGACTCTTTCAACCCCGAGCCTGCAGATGATGGTGACGCCTGGGGAGACATGGGTGATGATGCCTGGGGTGAGCCGGCGACTGACAGTGCTAAGCCGGCAGCAAAGACCACTGCCAGCGCGACGCCGTTTGATGATGGCTCCGAGCCTGACTTCGCTGGATGGCTTGCTGCTCAGTCGCAGAAGAAGGGTGGCTCCAGCAAGCCCCTACCGAAGGGATTGTCCAAGTCGTCCAATTCGACCGCAAAGAAACCGCTGACCACTAAACCAGCAGCCAAGCCTGCGGTAGCTAAGAAGATAGATCTGAAGCCCAAGCAAGAGGATGATGATGATGGCTGGGGCGACGGGTGGTAGACTATTGTAGTACGCACATTTGCAGCATGTATGGCGTTGGGAGCGACATTGGGAGCCAGGTCTACCTAGTCCCATATTTTCTTGGGGATACCATAATTCTGTTTGTAATGTTCATAAAGCAACTACCCTAGTCTGCAAATGAGAATCGTAATGCAGATGGCCGTAGCCTATCTGTGATGCGATACAAACAAGTTTCCAGACGCCCCGCCAACCCAGGCCCCAAGTCCAATATCAGAATGAGAGAACAACAGACGTAAGCAAGAAGTCCTTTTTGGAGACCAAACGAAACCGACCAAATTTGGAAAATAAAAGGCCACCCGCGGTAGAAAACCACTGAGTCGTTATCTAGCTGACTCTGAGTAATCGTTGAGGGCGACGCAGACGGCGCCTCTGTGGTGACCGTTGTACTGGCGGATGATCTGCTGGCTGTGCAGCTCCCAGAGCCGGGCGTAGTGGTCGGAGCAGGCCGTGACGAGGTAGGCCGAGTCAGCACTGAAGGCGCAGTCCCAGACCCAGCGCTGGTGACCCGTGAGGGTCGCCTCGAGTGGGAAGGGCTTGGGTTCCTCGTTGGGGACGGGCTCGAGATCCTTGACCTCCCAGATGCGCGCGGTGTGATCGGCGCTGCAGGTTGCGAGCTTCTTCACGTCGGGCGACAGGAGGATACGAGTAATATACTCCTTGTGCGCGTTGAAGTGCGTCACGGGCAGGAGCTGCGTGCGGTCGTAGGTCTGGAGGAGCTGCCAGACAAAGACGTTTCCCTAGTTTGCTGTCAGCTTCCTGCGTTTAGTCATCATCAATATGGAGTACTGCTTACGCCGTTGTTGGCCGCGCAGAGCAGAGAACCATCGCTGGCGACCGTGACGCTCGAGACGGAGACGTCCTCCTCCGGGATGAGCTGGTGGGAGCAGTTGTTCTCAGCGAGGTCCCAGACGCGGACGCTGCCCATGCGGTCGCAGCTGATGATCTCGCCCTGGTTAGGGTGGATGACGACGTCGTTGGCAGGGCAGCCGTGGTTGTAGCTGCGCTGAACCTGGCCGCTGCGCGTCTCCCAGATCTTGACGGTGCCGTCCTCGGAGGAGGTGACCATCCACTTGCCCTCGCAGTGGAAGGCGACGCCGGTGATGTTGCCCGTGTGGCCCTCAAAGGTCAGCAGCGGGTTCGGGTTGGTTGACTTGATGTCGTAGAGCTTGACGGTGTGGTGGCCGGCGGCCGCGAGGAAGCGCTTGTCGGGGGAGATGCAGAGGCGGTTGACCTGGGAGTCGGGGTGTTGGATCGTGCGGGAGCAGATGCCGGAGAGGGCCTCCCAGAACCTGCAGGAGGTTAGTCAGGATGTTTCGGCGATCGCGACTGTTGTAAGGTACCTGATTGTGTGGTCGTAACCCGCTGCCAATTGTTAGCGATCTGTTTCACCGGTCTTTGAGCATCGACAGGGTAACAAGGTGCTTGGGGATGCGAAAGGGACCCGAGACTTAGGGGCTTACCTGTGCAGAGAATCACAGACATGGTTGCTGTAGGAAAGCCGTGGGCTTCAGTTATCTCATGATATGTCGTATTTAAAAAAGGAAGTTGGGTGAAATCGCAAAGAGCGCGACCGGGAGGCTGTTGCGCGCAAGTTCACCACTAGGAAAGTGCCCCTCCACGACACTGATGCGGTCGGCTGGATTGGCATCACAATGGAGCTTCCAGTGTCGGTTCCTAAAACCACGGCCCCACCAGAGGTCCGGGGCATTCGAAGACCCACCCAGGTATGTCTTTGCCGGATTAACTTCGGCAGCTGTTCATCGCATACTTGGTAGGCGGATAAGGTACGTACCACTTACACGGGATAACCACCACCTTCCTCCAATCCCGAACTTCAACACCACCTCACGTCTACAACGTTGCTTCATCACCCTCATCCTGTCTCTCCAAAGCACCAAAGTTCTCTCATGTCGCATCTTGATCCTTGTGGCTCGTTTTCGGAGCCGATCTATCGAGCACGTTGGCCGAACGAAGCATGGCCACATGATACCTTCGACAACCAACTCGGCAGTGTAACCCAACATTTAGGAGATGCTTGCCATTCCTATCGAAGACTGGCCACGCTTCTGCCATGCTAAATAGCTCAGAAGTCTGACTAAGTACAATGTCATAGTAGGAATCTCGGGAAGTCGTCGACGTGGCTTCCCAGCACTCCCGCCTGCGTCATCCGAGCCAGGTGCCGTGCTGCAGCCAGGGCATACTCGAACAACTTGCGTAGGGCTCGTACAGTGCAACTGTCGTGGTAGCGTACGCCGACTCACAGATCCAGCCGGAACATCAGTCATATCTCAGCAAGGAGACCATATAGAGATGGCACTGTCTACCAATCGGGTCCAATGGAAGGGTCATGGACAACTGCCGGATATATTGACGTTGGGATCCCTTCCTGGTGTAGTTTCACTCGGCCGATAACTTCTGAAAGCATCAACGCTTGTCAGACTATCTTTGCGGAATATCTGCGAACCACTATCTGGATTTCGGAACGCACTCTGGACGACCGTTGGCGTAGAACCCAACTGATGCAATGTGGACCCATGCTGGTACGGATTGCTGCCGATTTCTCGACTTCTTCTACCATGGGCGGTCCCGGAATTGACACAAAGGCCAAAATGACTGGTTTTCAGAGACTTCTGCATTTCAGCCCGATTGTCGCATCAGCTCTCATCCAATCGTGTCCCTGCAAACTTAAAGCCACCTCGTTTCCCGACGAATATCAATGGGAGGGAAATGCAGACTTCGGAATAGAGAACGCACGCTATCAACTTATGTTCTTTGGTATATCCTGAAGCAAAATCACGAATCATGGCCGTCATATGATTGACTCTAGCAGTAAACCTCGGCGGACAAGGTACATAACCCGGAGACTACTTCAATCCCTAAGGTACTCGGTATATGGTTCAGAACGAAGCTCTCTGTCGTGCGACTCGGTTCTCGTACCCATGCACACCCTCCGAAGTCTTTAGCAGATTAAAGCCGTACACCTGCAACACTTGTCCAACCCCGGAAGCATCACATGCAGCCCCGGGAGGCGCCTAGCAACAAACCACGATTTGGAACCCAACCCAGAATTCGATTTCAGTGTGTCGCGGCCCAACAGCTCGACCCAGTAGGGGCCGCCGGATCCTGTCCCGGCGATTCACGACCGGCCAATACCACGTTGTCAGCGAACATACCGCACGTATGTCGCCTCCTTAGCTTTAGACGCGTGACTCTTCGAGAGGCATCGACGATCCCATCATGCCGGAGAAGCGAGCCGATGTTACTCCAAAGAACATCAGATCTCCGTCCTTGTTCCTCCAAGCCGAAGGCATGTTTCTATGGCGGCGCTTACTTCGCCATTGATGAGGTGGCTTTAGTCTCACAGCTCTTCATCGAAAAGCTCGGCGACTCAGGTCGAGGGAAGGGTCAGCCCGGTTGTAAACTCCCCAGAATGGAAAATCACTGAAAATCGTTCATTGAGGGCCCAAAACTTTCTTCTACTCTGCTCCACTTGCGAAGTCTCTGGTCTAGGGACGCCTTCTCAAATGCCGGCGAATTTCTGTGAGACGAGTTGCATTCATCATCTGGGATTCCGAAAGCTGCGGGACCCTTCCAGACGGAAAACACAAAAAGAAAGGACAATGAAATCAAGAACAATGCAGAACCGCCTAAAACACACTTTGTTGACCAGTGGGGCCTCCCTGCTCTCTTGAAGAGTAATGTAGCTTCCAGGGATGATGACATTTACGGGAGCCTCGATGGCTCAGAAAACAGAAACTCTTCTAGCGCTCTCAGCTTCGTCCTGCGGCAACTCCTCTATCAGGATCGCCGTTGGCAGGACCTCTAGGTCCGGGTTTATCTGGTCGCGTTCCTCCGGCCCGAGGCTTGGAGCTCAAAGATCGATCTTCAGCTGCGCGCCGGTGAGGGCATGGGACTCTGACAACGCCCTGAGAGCCGCAGAAATCACAAGGGTTTCTCAAAAACGTCAGTTCATTCGGGCGACCGAAGGCTCCGGCTGTCTTACCGTGCATGGCCAAAACAATGGGTGCAAGTTCTGAAGTCCCATTTGCCAGAGTACATATCTTCGATACATCCACAGACTTCGTCTGAGGCCATATTGCCGATTGCTATATGTTGGATGTTAACGGGAACTGGAGAGATTTGAATGAGAAACGAAGCTGGTATTTACTCGATGAATGGCGCAATGAGAATATTGGCAGCAAGTCTTTAGGGATCTCTGCAGGAAGCTGAACAAAGGGACCGGCCCTGCTCGCCTCTTATACTTTTTCACCACGCCATTCAAAAGACCTTCACAATGCTCTCGACAACTATCCTATCCTATGAGAGATTTGAAGAGGCGAGTAAGACTTCCAGCTCGGTCACCCTTCACCGCCTTCTCCGGGCGTTTCTCTGGCCATCATCACCGAGGTGTTGACATCCATCAGACATCACAGGAGAGGACTGTTGGTCCGGTCTTGTGACCACGCTGGGTGCCTCCGTCAAGGTTGCCTCGTTTCATCCTGCGGACCAACGAATGGGGGTAAAGAGTGTGGGTGATACTTCATATGCCGCCTTCTTCTGCTTGTCCTGATTGGGAAGTTTCTTGACCGGCATGGAGCTCTCGATAGGCACCCTGGGATATTCATCAAAGGGATTTGGCCCTGTTATTGACGTCAGCCGCAGGACGTACAGATATCAGCCGGCACATGCTGTCCCGACGGTATATTTGAACTAGGTGGCATTTGTGCTTCCCATGCTGTATACTGTTTGCTGACTCCAACAGTTTCAGAGAATCCTCTCAACGTATATGATGTCGACAACACCACTGTGCAGAGTGAGTCGCTCTGGGTTCATTATTTCCCCTGCTATTGCAGCAAAAATCCATTGTTCTCCATTAACAATGTCAGCAATCTCTGCTTCTTTAGTTCTGACATGCCTCGGACTTCGATTCGGGCATGTCGGATGTTAGCGGTTCCAGCAATCATCCTGCGACCTCGACCGACTGCCGGCTACCTGCATTAAGACCATGCCGATCTGCCCACTCAGAGGTACACCGAGCACATTAGGGCCTTGGAAACCTGCGATTGAAGGAGTCAGGCTGAGGTTATCTCAGCATGTTGCAAAAGGGGAAAAGAAAGGGCGGTGTTGTCAGAACTGCCTGAGCCACGAAGAGCATGCGTCTGTTGAAGGCAGTCGTCTTGGTGTTGCAGACGAAGCTCCCCCTGATGGTGCTACCGCCGACCATAGACTTTTACGGGATCCAATGGGAGGGCTCCATCCATACAAGGTGCCTTTTCTCTCGTGGTTTTCTGGGCACAACAGGCGACTCAGCATTTCCAGTTGAGTCTCACTGTCTCGTCAAGCGACAGCAACGGGTCGGCCCATGCCTAGCAAGGCAAACCAAGAGTCTCCAGCTTTTGGGAATGCTACAAGCGACCTGCCGCCCTTATTTTCTCGGACTGCAAGCTTCTTTTGAACCTTGAGTAACCTGGGGGTTCTTGAAGGATTCACCGGTCGACAAGTCCTGACATTGCTCCGCTATGCCAGCCTCGTGGCCTGAAGCGCCACGTTGTGGTGAACCAAGCCCAATATGCAGCCTTTGTGTGGTTCTGTTGCCATCACGCCCTCACCTCGATCCCACACCGGTGAGCAATCTCGGAAGAATCCGGATGTCAGCTTGTCATGACCACACTCAGGCAGACAGACGATGCAACATTCCTAGAGGGTTGTGAACTATAGCAATTGCCAAACATCGGAACCTCTGAGGCAATCAAAGTCATCCGACTCCACGATATCGGCGGACCTGCAACTTCCATTGCTTTGCTCAGCCAATTCTCGCGTTGTGCTACCCAATCTTCTCGTCAAAGACCTGCTTGAGGCGATCACGATGGGTCATCCGACAAGTCTGTACTCACCATGGCGTTCGCAACTCAATACTGATTTAACGATACTGTATATCTATGTGGAAATGGAGACGAGGGTTCTGTTCATTACAGTATTTCATTGGGCGTCGGTACGGTGCCGAGTAACCAGCCAGCCAGCCAACCAACCATACCCCCAGCCACCCGCGGAGAACGACATGTTTTCTCTCTCAACCTTCTCGTTACATTGCGGTCCTTGTCCCTAGCATGATCACCATGCATGTCATTCCGCGCCTTCATATCAACGGACCTCTCAGAGGCTTTCGAGATATGCCCCGGTCAAGTACGCACATAACGAATGCGCCCCGTGATATCCCTCATTTGCTCCCAGCTTCCGCTCTCCCTCTCCCTTCCTCTCCTTTGTCCTCCTCCGACAACGTATGCCGACAAGCGCAGCTCACCAACGCTCCCCCGGTCTCTCACCCGCGTGGCGTCGCTCACTGCAGGCAAACTTGCGAGTCTCGCTGAACAGTGGCACTGGACTAGCAGGCTTGGCACCGGCATCCCCAGTAAAGAAGTCGTTGCCAACAGAAGCAGCGTCAAATAATATTTCCATGCATGTCTCAGAACCAGATGGACAGAAAATAAGAAAGGCCCTTTGTTCCGAGGCCAACGTGTCCCACGACAGGGCCAATACTTCTCCCACTGCCGATGGTCCACCCTCCTTATCAGAAATCCCTTCTTTCCCAATCCCATTAGCCTCTCCAGCTGTCAAACGCACAGCGTCACTACCATCTTGCATAATCATATGTCAGCGCGTCCAATAGTCTCCTGCGTCCTAATCGGCCTGGTGCCTCGCGACCGGGGGGCTTCTAGTCTGTCCGAAACTGTTTCCTCTTTCCCCTCCCAACTCGACTTGTCAACTCTCCACCCTTCTGTATATTTTCCCCCTCCATGTCCATACCATCGTGGCAACTTCTTCTCAGCTGCATAAATTCTCTGGGATACCCAAGAATGCCTGGTGGTTTGGAGTTTTCACCTCTTTACATACACACAAAGTATCCGTACCCAAAGACACTGAAAGTCTCTAAACAAGAAACGAAAGTTTCCCGGATACACTAACTATAAAGCTAGCTGCCGTCTTGGATATCCAGAAGATCTTGGATGTTCAAAGATCACGGAAAGCTCTCGAACGCAATGCTTGGCATTTATCATCACAAAGTCGCTGTAATTCAAAAGCACGAATACCACGAGTCCCAAAGGATATCCAGTGCAATGAGGCCCAAGCTCACTGGTTTTGCTGGAATAAAAACTAGTACCAAGCAGTTTTACCACTGTTGAAAGGCATCTGTTGTAAAGTAACGAGTTTCCATAACTAAGCTAATTGTGCGATTGACTAGAGGAAAGACCGGTTGAAGAGAGTCATTCTAGAGATAGGAGGAAGTCTGGCCCTAGGTATATCGTAACCTGCGACAGAATCGTTGTCATAACCCATAAACCGTGCCTTTCCGTGAACGAAAAAGCCCTCCCAATCATCGGACCTTGCGTGAGCCGTTCCGTGTTCCTGAATCCCCTGACGCCGTGTGAACCATCCAGTTGTGGATCGCCCAAAATGAATTCCCCAAGCCGTAAATAAGCAACATAGAAAAAAGGAGTCAGTAAAATGAAACCAGACTAAAGAGAAGGGGCTGTCATCGCGAGCATTCCAGCAAGCATGCTGACACCAGCGCCGACGCCGACGCTGAAGGTACCGATCTTGTTCATGCTAGGAAGGAAGCGGAAACGTTTAGCGGGGCGCTGCTCGGTCTCTTCAGGTCTATGGAGGGTGGCGAGTAGCGCAACCTCAGAAGCAGTGCTCTCCTCGCTGGCGACGACCGAGACCGTGTTTTGGGCAGCTTGGTCGACGGCAGGCGTCTCTAGAGCCTGCTCTTCTGGAAGAAGGGTAGAGATCTCGTCGGCCTTGCGTTTGGGAGACCGCGGCGGCGTGCTCTCTTGAGCAGGCTTAGCGGTGGTAGCGAGAGAAGTCTCGGGAACCTTGGGCGACTGTGACAGTGCTGCTAGTTTGCTTTGCTGAAATTGGAAAGCGCTTGTCATGTCGGGCTCGGGGCTCATTTCCCGTTCAGGAGAATGACGGTCTTCTTGAGGTGAGTCGAGGAATCTCCTTCCAGGGGCAGCCCAAACAGACTCGGGAACCTTTGTCGACTTCGGAGCCTCAACATCGGCTGGGGCGGGCTTTGAATAGACGTCGGATTCGGGAGCTTGCTCTGAAGTAGCAGCAGGCTGAGTTGGACCTGTGGCCGGTGAAGGCTTAGATGATTCTTCGTGTTGACGGATCATCGCCTTGTTATGTTCACGGGCAGCGAAGAACTCAGGCTTGCCGCTTTTCTGTCCAAGGACATCGACGGACGGCCCGTCATTTTGGGGCAACCATGGGTTCTTCTCCTCCATGCTGGGATATTTCCAGTCATCCCCTCTTGGTCCATAGGCTGGCTGTTGTCCATGAGCTGCTAGCCAAGGTCGATGAGACGGGAGGACATCCAGAGGTTGCGCGGCAAGCAGCCCGCTAATACCAGTTCTAGCATGGGACGGGAAAGAAGGAGGTTGAAGGACCGCCTGGTTGAGCAGAGGCGGCAGCTTGAATTCATCCCCAAATTCGGCTTGAATTGAACCTGGGAAAGGCCACGGCATAGGTGCGCTCAGAGAAGGACCGGGAAAAGCGTGTGGAGTGAGCGTCGGTGGGTTGGCTGACGCAATAGCCGGCTCGCAGATGGTCATGGATACGTCGTTGGCCAATTTGCTGCGAGCAGACTCATTCCAAACAGACTCGTCATCTTGTGAGTCGTCCTCTGCGTCGCTGCTGTTTTCATCCGCTTCACGGACGTCGATGTTATAGTCTGCATAGCGTTCGTCGTCATGCTCAACCTCGCTGTCTTGCTCATCGTCCTCGGGATCAACATCGCAGCCAGTGTCTACCTCAACGTCTTGCTCGCTGTTGACGTCACCATTGTCGGAGCCGCTCAGGGAGTCACTAAGGCAGATCTCTTCGTCGTCGGTTTCATTGGAAGATTGACCCTCGCTGGAGACCTCCTTATCCGACAGGTCCATCGAGTCTCCCTCTTCGTAATCATCATCTAACTCTGAATCAGAGTCGAAGTAAGGGATCGGGTCATCGAGCGCAGCACAATGTTGCGTAGAGAGGATCTCTTCGTCATCGTCATCGTGGGGGGCGTCAAAGTCCACAGTGGCAGCATGAGGAATCTGGGAGGATGAAGGAACAAGAGCGGAAGCCTCTGAGAGTGGGTTCGGAGCATTATCATCGTCGAGGACGATGGCGGCAGCAGCGGACTGTCCTGCTGTGGAGGCAGGGACAGGGGCATCATCCGTAAGATCGATAGCAGCGGCTGCTGAGACTGGGAGGCGGTATTGCTCAATCAAGCGAATTTTCTCAGCCGATGCTCTGAGATCTTCGTCTTCGTCATTGTCGCTGCTGTCAGAATCATCGGGAACAGAGTATGTGTAGGTAGGTCGGGCGTTCGCGTGTTCAGCGTCAGAGGGAGGATCCCACTGGAAGTGCACCTGAACCGTGCAGGGCGGAAATGACTCGCTTGATCGTTGGATGTCGACGCCGAATCTGAGAGTGTCTCCTGGAAGCAACTCGTATTTCTCACCGGGGTTGATTCTGACGGAGTTTCTGTGGGTTCCGTGGAGGGAGGTCGAGTCCTTGATGTAGAGTTTCTATGTTCGGCTTAGAACTTGGTTCCTTCGTTTTGTACATTCGGGGTTGATTTTACCTTGAGGTACCAATCGACAGACAATTCGGCATGCTCACGGCTCATGACCGGGCTGTCGAACAAGGCGTTGGTGTTCTTGGGTTCGAGGGCGGGCAGACGCTTGCTGGACCTGCCAATCTTGACCTTCTCAGAGGCGGGGCCGGTGCTATGAGATTCCAAAAGGATTCTACGCTCGGGATACTGGAAGTCGGGAGGGGGATACTGGGCCGAGAGTGTGACAAGCACTAGACTGTCGGTTAGCCACGAGCTGTATTGGGAGGAGCGGGGGAAAATGCTGTGGGAAGACATACCACTACTCGCCAGCTTTCGATGGCCAGATGCCATTGTGAATAGGCTCGACCCAAAGTTTGTCAACAAAAAAGTGCGCGGGGCGAAAGACGCAAGGACCTTGGTGTTCTCGAGGAAGGGTCAGAATCGACGTGCGTTTGTCGTGTCTCGGGAGACGTTACCTCCGTCCGAAAGTGTCGGAGCTGACAGAGCGGAGGTGAAGACAAGACGATCCCGTCTGGAATACGGAGACGATGGACGAAAGTGAATCCTCGCGGACCAAGATAAGATGTGAGGTTGAAAAGGAGAAGAAGGACGAGAAGGAATCGGGTGAGTGTAGAAAAGAGCCTTGTTGGTGTCGCCTTTGGCGCGCAGGCTGAAGGTTCGGAAGGTGGAAGTCAGGCAGAGAGGCAGGAGCGATACAGTGTAAGTAAGGAGCAGTCGAGGCCGGTAGAGGTGAAGTGGGGCAGAAAGCAGCGGGATCTGGAAGTAGCACCGTGCTGGCAGGTACTGTATCAGGCAGTTGCAGGCAACGATAACGCCTTATCGGACCTCAGGAAGGTGCGCCGCGAAGGAGGCTTGCAGGGGTGATGGCGTCGTGGTAGCGGGGGGATGGTGGGTTAGTGGGGTTATCAGCAGCGGTGACGTTCAGACACTTTAGATAAGTGCTGGGTCAAGTTGTCTGATAAGACGCCTGTGGAAATCGCCGAAGACGCGATATGCGTCAGGAAAGATGGGAAGAAAGCTATCGCTGGAGAAGACGAAGAAGAAAGAAATAGGCGCTCTCATCCTCCCCCACCGAGAGATCAATATCGTACGCTCGTCGCCTGTGAAGCTGGAGCCAAAGAGATGAAAGTGCACTTCACACAGGTACCTTGATTGGCTCGTGCTCTCCACCAGGCTGCACAGTGTGTGTCTGGGCGTCAGGTAGGCTCAGTCGGGTTGGTTTGGGATGTGATGACGGGATTAGGAAAGAGGGGCTCGCATTGCGGATACACTGCACCTTCGACCCCTACAGTGTATGGCACCTGACGGTAGGTAAGTAGGTAGTCAGATTTGCTTTCGCGAGGCAACCTGGTAGGTAGGTCGAGAACTTGCAGATGAAGGAAAGTTTGAGGCAGAAGAAGTTGTTTCCCAAGTCGGCCGGAGAGGCAACGAGGTTAGTCGCTAAAGAGGCAAGTGCTAGTCCTAGACATAAAGTGCGTATTCGAGGTGTAGCTGGACCATGGATGTAGATAAGGTAGGTAGAGGCGAATGAGACGGAAAGGCAATTAGGAGGACAATCGAGGAAGTACGACTGCTACGTAGACAGTCATGTTCGAATTATCTTAATCGACGGCCTAGGTAATCGTAGGTCGAAATTTCTAGATGATGCCCCCCCAGCTCTATATCTGTAGGCAAGCCTAACGTGAATTCTTTCGGTTCGCCTTTTGATCACAGGCAAGGCGGACCATTATCGCAGTCGCCAGAACACTCTAGTGAAGCCAGCACGGCAAAGGCTGGCTGGGAAGGCAACTGACACCTCACCTGTCGCATATAGCCTGCCTGCTTGACGACCTACCCGTGTCCACGTCGTCCAGCTTCATTCGCGCAAGTGCGCGTTCAATTATTTAGCTCGCAGCTGGTTTGGCCTCAAATTCCAACGGCCCTTGGCTCGGGCCCTTGCTACGGTCCTCCCTTATTAGTGGCCCGCCTTCAGTTCAAGAAAGTACTCGTCCGCCTTCGCCCGAGACCCTTACTGTCTGCCTTATCCTGTGCCTGAGGTGATGTTTTTTGACTGCATGACACCGCCGATGCCGATGGTCCGTAAGGTATGTCAACGTCTGGTCATGTCTGACCGCCTTGCGAAACCAAGACAGACCATCAGCCGGCAATTCCATGAACTGCATGCCACCGACGAATGTGACAGCGTTGAGTAGTTGAACCTCGAGTTAAGTTGCGGATCTGGAAAATCCGGTGATTTGTCTGAGAAACATTAAGTATCGATTTGATGTTAACGCCGACCGCGACTGTCTGAACTAGACCCGAAGCTGCCACGATCAGATGATGCAGATTTACCTGTTTCCCATCATCGGCAGGAAGCACGGTGTGATGGGTGGCATCATGTACCTCGGTGCCGGTCACCTCGGAAGGGAATGGTCCCTCAGGTACCCCTCTCTTGCATGCGGTTAGCAGACTCATCAGTGACACACAGATGTTGGAAGACTCACAGGGCCAGCGTGCAGCCATGGATGGAATGAATGGAATGACGGCGGGGGAGGGCGATCAACGAGCAGGGGTCACTGCCCACCTCAAGGTGAGCCCTGGGTTGTGTGAGCGGACGGACCCAACCCCACCCAATACATCACTCTGGAGTCCTGCCTTCGGGACCTGTGGAGCGAACAAGCACCTGCTGGGCAGCAGTTTGCAGCGGTTGACGTCCTGTTCCCCTCGCCCCCTCCCCCTCCAAAGTGCTTTGTTCCTTACCTCGACTTTGCGCACCTGCGTGTCTCGCCCTACACGCCATTAAAAAAGTCTCGGTCGTCATTCGTCATAAGCCCACCCGCCGCTGGGCCTGGGCGTTGCACCCAGATCCATGATCAAAATCCTCCAAGTGAATGAGTGCCACCCAAACACCCTTTTTCTTAATATTCATCCGCCTACCACCCACCACCACTACATTTCTGTATTGTACCCTCCACAACTTTTGTTTTCTCCGTTGCCCTAATTTAAATCCCCAAACTCCTACCTCCGACACAACGCGGTCTGGTGATTTCTCAGACCTATCTCCGCAATCTCGCGAATGCTAGTATAATAACGACATTTCCACGACGTCTCATGGATTGTTGATCGCAAACTCACGAAAGCTCAACCACGCACGGCCTGGTCTCCCAGCAATCCCGATCTCCGTACGAGAATAGAAGAACCTAGGTCGCATTCACTCGGCACGCATATAACTGGTCTTCTCTTCGAGAAGTACCGCGCATATCCGACTACACCTACACCTCACCCTGCAACCGAGCCTCCGAAATCGTCAACATGCACGATCTCAGGCTCAAAGTGCTTCGCGAGAGCGGCAAGACCGTCTCCAAAAAGGCGAGATCACGCCCCGAATCTGCAAGGGCGTCTACGAGAAATTCGCCCAACATTTCCCCCTCCCACTCGCAAATCAACTCTCCCGCGCACTCACGCGCCGGCAGCCGCTATGCCTCCGAGGACGAAGCGAGTGATGACGAGTACGACGACAACATGACCATGAGCACCCTGTCCAATGGAACCGACTCCGGCGACGAGGGTACTGGCGGCGCATCTGACGCCTCATGGGCGACCCTCCTACAAGATCGCATCGTCGAGTTGCAAGACCGTAAGCGCACCAATACTAAGGGTCGTGAGACAACTCTCATGTCGTACCTTCACCTTGTCAAGCACCACTACGGCGGACGCCAAATCAGCGGCTCGTTAAATGAGATTGTTTCGGCTCTCATGAAGAATATCAGGTCCGGAGGCAGCTCCGTGGAGCGCATCTACTCTCTCAAGTCGCTTCAGGCAACGCTGTTGACGTCACCCTCAGAAGTACTCTTTGACGATATTTACCCACAACTGGAGAAGACATGCGAAGACGATGAAGACAGCGATGTCAAGGCGGCCGCAATCTGGGCCATGGCCATCGCAACGCTCTATGCTGGTGGAAGTGAAGAGGCCGCGAGCGAGTTCCTCGAGTACATTGTCACTATCGTAGAGAGCGACGGCGAAGCCATCAGCGCGGCTGACAGCGGCGAGGTGGTTACCGCTGCGTTGGAATCCTGGGTTTTTGTCGCCAGCCAAATCGACGACATTACCGAGAACGTATACACGGCCATCGACGCCTTCGTGGAGCAACTTGACAGCACAGACGTTGACGTGCAGACAAGCGCCGGTTTCAACATCGCATTCATTTTCGAGGCCGCACGGGACCTGGAAGAAGAGACGGGCGAGCCAATGAATCTGCAGTATGATCCCAAGCGATTGATAAGCCGTATGCGCGAAGCGTCAAAGCCCTCAGTGAAGCAGACCTCCCGCAAGGACCGACGCCACCTGCGCAAGCAGTTCGCCAGCATCGTCACTTCATTAGAGCACGGCAAGGGGCCCGGTTTCTCGACCGCCGGGCGCCCCTCATTCAACCCGCACACCGGAGGCACGAAGGCAGAGCCCGGCCGCAGGAACGACGACGACGATGATATGAGCGGTTTCGGGTACCGCGAGAAGTTGCGCCTGGGTTCTTCGGTTGTGCTCATCGACTCATGGTCCCTCATGGCGAGGGTGGACGCGGCGCGCACAGTCCTCGGTGGTGGCTTGCCCACCCACTTCAACGAGAACCCGACGGTAGCAGAGCTTCTCGGTGGCGCCGAGAGGGAGGAATCGGCTCAGACTTATTCATTGCATCCCCGAGACGCCAAGAAGATGAGAAGATAAAAAGTAGCCAGGGGCAGGAAAAGCAGGAACGAGCAGATTCTCACGGCTGGACGTCATGGTTTCATATGTCATTCCTTTTGTGCCGGTAGACGGACGAATCATTGGGGGAGAGAGATCAAACAGCATCTGGCATTGGCATCGTAGTAATACACAGATGCGAAGACGAGAAAAGGAGGCGGAAGATACCACAGAGCGGACGGACAATCGTATTGCATCATTTTTACACCCACACATCTATACAGGACAACGATTCCAAATGTCTTTTCAACGACGTGATGCCTCTTATTGATGAAAAATTCACTACCCATCGTGACGGGAGGAATTCAAGGGGGGTGCCTGGCAAAAAGCCACCGATGCAGCTCTCCGCCGGAGGCGCATCCACGGGGTGACACGGCAGAGCCGATCTATCCCCTCGGTACGAAGGGTCGGACGAGGCAAGCGGCACCAATCAGGTGCAAGGCACGAGGTGGTGAAGGCCGACGGTAATTGATCATCGTTTCGAGAGAGGTCAGTGGTGCAAACGGGAGTATTTTCCACCGTCAGCGATGACAAGGCTTCATCCAGACTTATGGGACTTTGTCTATCTGTCTATTTGTACGGCGTTCCTCGAAACCTACCCAAATCGGATCCATTTAGAACGGTCACCTGAGGAAAGCAGTTCGTCCTGCGTCATGCACAGTATTTTCCTGGGTGGAATATTTCGGGGTCTTCTTGCTGTAGGTGCAGCATGTCGGGCATGCCGTGATGTTTGGGGACAGAAGGGGGAAGAAGAGCGAGGGGCGTGTGCGAAGGCATGGGGAGAAGAGGATGCGGATGTGGACAGGACGAATTCGTAGAGCTTTTCATTTGCTGATATTGGGGCGCCGGGTATGTGCCTTCCTCTTGGAGAGGGTGATTTGGACTGCGGTGACTGGACGGAGGATACGGATAGCGGGGTTGGGTTGAAGGTGCAAACGGCCCGGCCGGGGCTTGGGCCGCCGGAGGACTGGCTTGTCCCGATGGACGCGGGGGGGCCAGAGGGGTGTTGCCACCGTTGGGCGGCGGTTAAAGGTACTGCTTATCGCCCATGCGCAGCTGAACTGAGATTCTCATTGGGGTCGAAGACGACGACGACGCTACGAAGGTGTTTGGCGGATTTATTGAAATATTCGGAGTCACAAGCCTCGGCGAGAGGCTGCTGAGGATATCCGGATGTCACTCTGCAGTAGGACTGTATCCCAGACAAGAATTCGGCGCCGCCTCACGGGTGGCGGACAGACATGCGGTTTCAGGTGCCAGGGTACGAAATGGCATCTTAACCGCACGACTTGGCCCGTTGCACTTTGTCCCTGTTGATCAGGTTTTGGGTTTGTCTTGTCAAATCAGCAGCAGCAGCAAGGAAGCGGAAGCAAGCATGCGTAGGCGTGTCAGTCAATCTACAAATCCGTCGACTTTTCTTGGTTGGAAAAATAAAGATTAAAAGAAGCACCGGGAGGAAGAACCTTAGCTCCCCATTTTTGTTTCCTTATTCTCTTTTTGCGCCCTGCTAGTGGCTGATCATTCTCCATGAGTCTCCTCCCGTCGTCCAGGCAAAAATGTGACGCCCGAGCTTTCGCCTCCACTCAGGTTGCCAACTGTGGGGGGCCCGTCGGGTTTGATTGCTGACAGGGGATCCTTTTTGAGCGCAGGGGGAGAGGGGCGGAGGGGATTTTGGAGGGGCTGGGGGAGTGAGAGACAGAGAAAGAAAGAGAGGAAAGTGGGATGATTGCGATTCGTTTGGCGGGGTGGCTGGGGCGAGGAAGCGAGGGGTTTCGGGAAGAGAGGACAAACAGGTGAGTTCTGGGACAGAGGAACCAACGAAGGGAGAGAATCTAAAAATGAAGCTGCGAAGATGAAGAATTGGGTCTCGATGTTTGAACGTTTTAGCTTAGGTGTTGCTTCACTAAGGTAGGGTCGAGGGGTGAGCAGACGGAGTGTGAAAGTGAGAGAGCTTCTGCCGTTGGGTGAGAGAGGTGGAGGAGACGTAACGTGCGGGCAGGGTTGGCTGCTGCGGGAGAAGAGACGGTGAAGGGCAAGGGAAGCCACTCGCGACAGACAGCTCGAGTTTAAACGACGTGAGAGAGACTGTGTGTGGTTGCAGGTCGTCCGTTGAGTGGTTCCAGGGCCGGACGGATGCGCATGCGATGCGAAGCACACTGCAGGGCAGGAGAGGAGGCCTTCGTCGCTATCATCGTCGTCGATGAGAGGCAGTCGGATCGTTCATCATCTGCTGGAACAGCACCCTCATGCAAGGCCCTTTTCACACGCCCCAAGCATGCGGCGGCAATTGGCCCGTCTCCCGGTGCCTTCCCAGCTCTTTTCGGGAAGGGAGCGAGGGACAACTCATCAAGCACCTCCACCCTCGTGGGACAAGAGCCCATCTGTTGGTCCGTCACAGTCGCACCCGTTTTTAGCTTCTTGGGCTCTGGAGTGTACGGAGTACCTTCTGATCTCTGACACCACGGGGAAGCAGAGGACATCTCACCCGTACGTCAGGCGAAAACGCTCCCGTCTGAGGACTTGGGAGGAGGGTTCTCTTGTCTGCTCACCTCACCTCAAGAGTTCCGAGTGTCTGTCAGTCGACCAGTGTTCCCGGCCAGCCCAGACTGCAGCTCAGCTCAGCACAGCGCAGCGCAGTCCAAAGAACCAGAAACACCCGGCCCAACCCAGCCCGCTCCCGCGCTCACCTTACCAACTTGAGAAGTTGAGATGACGACGGGTACCTCTAGCGCCCATAGATTGCCGCGACGTTGATCTTGTACCGCAATAACAAAGCCTCATAAGCTTGGACGAGCCGGGGGAGGCCCTGTAGGCCGCAAACCACAGAAACCCAAGAGTCAGACGCGAGACGCCGTCACAGACAGAGGCAGAAGAGCCCGACGAAGCGTCCATCTGTTCGTTGCGTTCCCCCCTCCCTCGAGCCTACTTCCCTGTCGCTTTTGTCCCTTCTGCCCTTCAAGCTTGTGCTTGTGTGCTGTGCTGCCTTGCATCATCCCAGACTGTGAACCTGTCCATCGCTGTCACTGTCGCCGCCGTCTACCTCGACCCCCGGTGCCGCCCGTCGTTTGTCTGGCGCCTTTTCTCTCTTCTTCTCACATTGTCGCCTCCGCCTCTATTATCGACCACCGTTTGCTATACCCATCCCTCTCAGAAGCAGTTTCCGTACTTTTTTCCTCGACTTGGTATTATTTCCGATTTCTGTTTCGGGGTATAGCGACAGCATCGACATCGGAGGAGCAAGAATTGTAAAACAAGAATTGAAAAAAAATAAAGCGAGTCGCAAAATCAAAGGAGGCACTACCCCTGGAGCTTACCTGCCTCTCTGGTTCAGCTTCAAGATCCGCAACTGGGGCAACCACCAGCCCAGCCACCCCAGTTTGGGAACCGCCAACCTTACCTGACTTCACCTCGCACTGCACCTCGACCACTCGGCCTTTCCCTTGCGCCATCATACTATTGCTGCACGCATTTTCCCTCACTTTTTTCACCACCTAATAGTCTTCCACTTGGTTGCTTTTTTCTTTGCTGTGCGTGTGGCATCAGCGGCCACATACCGCATTTTTTCTTCTGCTTTTGCCTCTTGACATTCACCCCCCTCTTTGCGCGCAAACATCGCCGGATCGCAACGGCCCCCAACAAACGGCGTGAGCTCGCCTCGCTTCGCCTGCCTGCCCAGCTTATCGCCCAGCCCGCCCAGTTTTTTTTTCCCGCAGTAACGAACTGCCTCTGATGTCTTGAACGGCGAACCGGCACCCACAACAAACCCTTGCCCGCCTGCTTCGGCAATCCACTCACACTCACCTCTCCTTCTTCCCTCTTCCTTCTTTCCTTGAATCCAAGGGGAAGGACAAGAGAAAGCAAAGAAGAGGTGTGTGAGCCGCAGTACGAGAGGCACTCGTCTTCCGCGCCCGCGCAACACCACCCGCTCCGTTGCCGAGGCTTCGAGCTGTTCACCACACAATGGGTGTTGACTCGAACAAGCCTCCTCCACTCCCTGCCCCGACCGAGACCGACTCCATCACCCCCACCGAATTCGCGACCGATGTGTCCAGACCAAACGACGAATCTTCCCACTACTCTCTCCCCTCAGACGGCACTCCCGTCACCATCAAGACCCGCGGTCACAGAGCCAATCGCTCCCAGACTTCGTTGTTGATCGAGTATTTCGAGGGTGGCAAGCCTGGCGACTCCAGCTCCGTTAGCCGTAAGCCCAGCGTCCGCGTGCGCTTGACACCGTCAAAGAAGCACCGCCACGACCACATCCAGATCACCGAGACCAAGAGCAGCAGCATCCGCAAGGCCTCTCTGACCCGCCGTGTACCGCATCCTTCCACCACAGCCTCGTCCCATCTGGACATCGAAGCCCTCGAGGGCGAGGACGGAGAGAGTATGCGGTCCTACGCCTCCGCCACCGAGGAGTCCAATGTGTCCAAAAACCCCATCGACATCGAGATCGACCGCAGCGGACGTCGTCGACGACCGGCGAGCCCGTTGATCCCAGACGTCGATGCTGCACACGAATCTACTTACCTGCCTCCGAACCTGTCCGAGATCTCGGCCATTCCTAACGACAGCTTCCTAGATGGCTCTCCCGGCTCGACCGTCTTGACCAAATCATCCGAGACCAGACGCAGCAAGAGTTCGACCCGAGGCGGTGAGATGGCTGCCGGTGTTGCGGGCGCAATGGCTGCTGGTGCTGCTGCCGACCAAGTGAGGAGCAAAAAGAGACACAGCGGTGAGAGGCGAGTCTCTGGCGAGAAGTTGAAGGATAAAGACCGCAATAAGCACCGCTCAAGTAAAAGTCGAACAAGCAGCATCAGCGAAAAACAATCCGAGGCTGGAACGCGATCGCCCCGGCGACGCTCTAGTCGAAATCATGTCGACTCGCTTGTGTCTGGGGCAGATTCCAGTGTTTTATCATCCAGCATTTCTCCCAGCCATCGCTCGTATGAGCAGAGCTCCGTCCGCTCTGGAGCTTCCAAGTCTTCCATCAACAACCCAAAATTGTTGGAAACCGTCGAGGACGCCATTCGCCGACTTATCCTTCCGGAATTGAGTGCTCTGAAGCGAGAGCAAAGCAAGCGCGAAAGTCGTCGCAGCTCTCTTACCTCCACCGGCACAGGCACTTCCCTTTCTCGGGAGGACCTGGGGGTCGATCGGCGCAGATCCGACAAGCGCAGCGAATCCGGCCGCGACAGTCGTCACAGAGAGCGTAGAGATCGCGAGGCCCGGCATGAATACACCGAGTCACCTCGCAGCATCGCCGAGTCTGTTGAGGGAGAGTCAGTACTGTCAGTCGATGACACTCCACGACGAAGCAATGGAGCGCTTAAGGCTGCCGCAGGAGGTGCAGCTGTTGCTGGTCTTGCTGCGGCCGTGTTGGATGCAACCTCGCCACCAGCAGACGACAGAAGACAGCGCAGAAGGCGACGTGCGGATGGATCAGCCAGGAGCCGCAGCTTGGGTCGTGAAAAGTACAACGAAGAGTTTGAGGAGGAAGAGGTCCCTGCACCACCAATGCCCTTGATGAGTGAGATCAATCCTTCAGAGATGACTCGCACCTCGATTCTCTCGGTTGATTCCCTCGCCGACCGCCCTCACTCTGCCATGGAAGAGAAAGCTGCCATTCAGGAGGTTGCCAGGGGCAATATTGCTTCTGTCGCATCAACGCCAACGCCTACTCAGACGCCAGCTGCTCAAACACCGACTTCCAACTTGCAAATTTTGGGCACGAAACACGCCAACGTGTCGCATGGCGATTTGAGAGAGCTGTCCCGCACCAGGACCGGAGAACTCACCGAGCAGCGTGAGGTGGATGATTACAGCAGCCCCAACCAGTCGCGGATCGATGATTATGACGACTACGATGACCGAAGCCGTGCCGTGGACGGTGACGGCGATTACGACGATTCAAGTCATGAGTTCGACTACTACAACACCCAGGATGTACCACCTCCTCTGAAGTATGTCCCGTACCAACCCGAACGCCGCGGCCTGAGCCCCATCTACAGCGTGTCTGGATACACTGAGGCTGGAAGTGAGACCGCTGCTCAGCGTGATTCCCGAATGTCACATGGCACCGCATCACCGACAAAGTCGCACCCCTCTCAACCCGATATGAGAGCTCTGTCTCCTTCGTCATCGATTCCCAGCAACGTAATGGGCAGAGGCTTTGATGAGCAATCCGAACTCAGCATCATAGAGCCTGGCCAAGGCTTTCCCATGAGCGAATTGACGCAGAATAGCGAGGCCGGCTACAGACAGAGCGAGCTGACACAGGACAGCGAACCTGGGTACAGACATAGCGAGCTCACACAGGATAGCGAACCTGGGTATAGGCAGAGCGAGCTTACGCAGGATAGCGAGGCTGGATATAGACAGAGCGAACTCACGCAAGACAGCGAGGCTGGATACAGGAACAGCCAGCTCACAGAGAACAGCGATGCTGGCTACCGCAACAGCCAGTATACGGAGGGCAGCGATGTCTTGGGATCTGGCCAGGCCGTACGCGGTATTGTGGCCAACCCTAACATCATCCACGTAGCGAATGGCGTGGAATCGAATGTCGCTTCCTTGATCGACGGATCTATGCTCGATCAGTCTATCATGACCACTGGCTCTGGTTACGACTACGGAAGGGATTCTCAAGTCTCTTACGGAGACTCCAACGTTTCGTACGATGACCAGCCTAGCAAGCTTAACGTTCGATCGCGTGAGGTCAGCCCTGAGAAGGGCTCCGTTGCTAGCCACCGCGAATTCTTCGAGCAGCGTGAGCGTGAGAGCAGCCGGACACCCACCTCTAGCCGCCAGAGCAGGTCAAGAGAGTTCAACGGAGAGTACGACCTCGATGAGTACGGTAGGAAGGTTGCTCCTTTGAGGTACAAGAACTCCCCATCCACCTCGACAAGACACTCGCCCACGGCTTCCGAGAAGGCGATTGCCGCAGGAGCTGTTGGTGCTGCCGCTGCCGCCTTGAAAGCTGCGAAGGACAAGAAGCAGCCGACTGTGGAAGAAGTCGATGAGGAACACGACGAGTGGGTCGGCGAGGGCATCGGACGAAACAAGTCTTTCAAGCAGCGAACTATGGAGGGACGCGAGCCCAACCACACCCCAGCTCACAGTGTCGATCGCCTCGACTTGGAGGATCAGCCGAAGATGGGTGCTAGTGCCATGCCCGCCTTGCATGATCCCATGCCTGAGGTCGGATACGTCGACGACGACGCCTTGACCAACCCGTCTCTCGTCCGCGAACCACTCGGCGGTAGTGACAACGACGATCATGGTCACTGGCCTGGAGATGTTACTCCTCGCCAGAGCGATGTCGGCACATTCGAGGAGTACAGTGAAAAGCATGGCCACGGCTTGGGTATGGCTGCCGCGGGTGCTGCCGCAGGAGCTGCTGTCGGCGCTGCTTTGGCTCACCACCGCCAGCCTAGTCAAGAACACGAGGATGAGTGGCGTCGCACATCAGCCGAGCGGAAGCGGGACACTGTCATCACAAATCCGTATGACGGTGCCAGCCCCATTGACAACCCTGACCTCCTCGGCGCCCGTGGCTTCGATGATGCTTATGATGCTCATTACCATGGCAGCCCTGGTCACAAGAACCTAGACGAAGGCTACATCTCCCAGGGCCCCCTTCAATCACCCAACGGTCAGCCCAAGGGCAAGGCTCTTATGCCTTTCAACGATCCCGGCGCGGAGGATCCCTTCTACGTGCCCCAACACGCGAGGCACCTCAGTGGCATGTCTCAAGGCATGGCCTCTCCTATCTACGACGCTTCCACTGGAAACGGCATCGACAGCATCGAGTCCAAGGATATCATTGCTCTTATGCAACATGTAAGTTTATGAACGACTCCATACTTGAATACCTGCTGATATTTTCAAGCTCATGGTCCGCGACGCCCAAAGGAGCGCCCGGGACACTGAAATTCTTGTCACCCTCGTTCGCTCCGCCGCTGAGATGCGCAACTCCTTTGAGGACCTCAAGAAGCTCCTTGCCAACACTGAAGACGTCATCATCAAGGAGGTCCAGGAGAACACTGAGGAGACGGTCAAGAACGTTATTGGCGGTCCCCGTCCCTACCCCGGCAGCCTTCCCCCGCGATCCATCAAGGGCCTCAGCGGTGCAGCTTCCCAGCACAGTACCCTTGATGAGACGACAAAGAAGAGCAACTTCTTCCGCAAGGCTCTCAAGGGTCTAAGCACCAAGGGCACCAATGATCTGAGCAGGATTGAGGACATGTTGAACCAGCTTTTGAGCGAGGTCGATACCCTCAAGGCCCAGACTGTGCGACCTGGCGGTGGTCAGTCTTATGAGAACCTCGCCCCAGAGATGCAGTACGAGCAAGACCGCGGCTATGAGCCTGAGGGCCAGGCTGGCACCTCCTCCACAAGCCATGGCTCGGGCATGTCTTCCTTTGCGCAGTCGCGTGGTCCTTCAAAGATGGGATACGAGCCCAACCGCATCAGCACAGTCCACGAAGACAACGAGGAGGAATACCACCCGGGCCTGCAGACTCCTAGGAGTGAATTCCAGCGTGCCGACTCCATGCCTCTCAGCACCCCTCCCCAGCAGCCTCACACGCGCAACGCATCAATGAGCAACGAAAACACGCCAAAGACGGAGAAGGCAAAGAAGCACAAGTCCCGGGGATCCTCCAGCTGGTTTCCTAAGATTTCCCGGTGGTCCGAGTCGACAGCTACGAGCGTCGGCAAAGCCTTCCGCATGAGCGGTTCTAGCAAGAAAGACCAAGAAGAGGAGTTCCTCCAGCATCCTCCCTCTCGATCGGGATCCGATTTCCGGTACGACAACCGTTATGAGGATGACTACCAGAGCGACCAACTGCACTCTGGCTTCTCCCAGCAGGACCTCGTCCCTCCCCCGCAACGGCTTGAGACCATCCCGCCTGCGCCTGGCACTTACATGACCCCTGAGGATCCCAAGTACAAGGCACACCGTAATTCGGTCAACCTCCAGCATCCTCAACCTCGCCAGGGACAGACCGAGAGATTCAAGGCAGCATTGGAAAGCCAGGCCTACGAGTACGACACGCCGATGTCGCCCAACACTGCCGACTGGGCTGGTTCGGCCACCAGCTTAAACCGCTTTCCGGCGAACGCCAACCGCTACAGCAACTCCGGCGCTGGCACCGGCGAGTACTGGAACTCATCCCCTGCCGGTCCTCCTCGGCCCCCCAAGGAGCCCATCGACGACAGGGCCGGAACACCCTCTAGGGCCACAACCCCCTCCAGGGCTACTACGCCTTCCAAGGCCCGCATCTCTAAGCTGGCATCGAAGACCAGCCCCCTTCCCTACAACAGCGTTGAGAGCGGCTACGGCACCGGCCCGGGCACTCAGCCGAGCAACTACACCGACAGCCCCAAGTTGGAGAACCGCAATCTCAATGCCGCTCTCGGCATGCCAACTCGCAGGCCCAGTGGACCCCGGGCCATGACCCCCAAGAGCGCGGAGGAAGAAGCCGCCAGGGAAGAGCGACGTCGCAAGAGAGGTGAGCAGAATGCCACAGATGTTGACCAGCACTCGTTCTAACATTTCACAGACACTTTCGGTACTGTCGCAAGCAACGAGACCGACACCTTTTAGAAGAAGATTTTTCATCGCAACGTCTTTTTATTCGGTACAAGAGAGAGCACTGCCACATGAGTTGATGCTACTGGATAGCTTGAACCACATGATCAACCTATAATCATCAGACATATTGAAGCAGATCTGTGCAATCTGCTATGGAAATGGCAGGGGAGGATATGTCGAGCAGCAACGGACCAAAAAAAGAAAAGAGTCCGCAAGGAGGAAGCGGAGGAAACAGAGGGAAAAGCATTTCGCTACTCGACCTTACGACGACATGACACGCAATTGATGGTTTTGCGTTTGAGCGATGTTTTGGTGGGGAGGGAAACAGCGATATGGCCCTTCCCCCCTCAAGTCGAGGCATGAGGATTGGGTTTGAAACGCACATGACGTGAAAGTTGGTTGATACCACATTTTTTTCGGAACCCGGGGGACTGCGTGAGGTATTTCATTGGCAGTCCAAGTTTAGGTAGATACCATGTGGAGGGGACTGTAATTGTAGTCGTGGATAATGGAATTTTCACCCTGCCTTGACAACGTTTGAGCCTTTTGCATGATTAGTGAATGCGTGATGATGTGGGTTAGCTGACAAGTCTCATGATGGATTTATCAGCTAGGTCAAACAATATATGCAACCGACTCACTGGTTACGGCACGGTAGACTGGATTAGTCAAGTCCCGCGCGCCTGGCGTCGTTTGGCGGGACTCGTCAGATGCAAACGCGGATGTAAATGCGGACGAAGTGCTTTGGTTTTACTAATATGAGCCGCGCGCGTCCTCCGCATATACAGTAGGCGGGGGATATGGAGATGATTGACTATCTATACCAAGTCAGTATAGTTGAATCTTCAGATGCAACTCTCGTGTCTTGATTGCGGATTTCCGAGGGTAGGTCTCTTGCTCGGTCAGGTCGGTGAGATATGAGGGTTTGTCAGCGTGGCTGAATCCCTCGTTTTGTAAGGGAGAATGAAGCACTACGGTGCCTACTCACGACTTCTCTCTTCAGTGAACTCTGAGAGGTTCTTCTTGGTAACGTTGCTGGGAGTAGAGACGAGGCAATTAAGTCGGCACTAGCTTATCTTCTGGCTTGTGTCATTTGTTAGGTCAAGGCCGGTGGTCTGCATAGTGATGCAGGAAGAGCATATGCGAGTAAGATTCATGAGGGGAATGGCGTTATCAGGGGGTGTTGGGCGGCGTTGATTGTTTGGATATATCAGGGACTCATCAATTAGCGATTTATCAAGTATCTAGCTACATATATGCATGTTATACATAAGTCAGTCCTGGGAACTGTTACTCGAACCGGTTCATCTTCAAGCTGAAGCATTTCATTCTCTTTACTCACAAACACTTACACACACACACACCATGTCTCCCCCGGTTCTCCTCATCCTCGGCGCAGGAACCCGCGTCGGCGCCGGGATCGCAAAGCACTTCTCCAGCGCAGGCTACGCCGTCGCCCTCGTCAGCCGCTCCGGGCCCTCCCCGCCGGCCGTCGACCCGTCCACGTCCTTCCTGCGTGTCCGCGCGGACCTCAGCGTGCCGGCGCAGGTCTCAGCCGCGTTCGCTGCCGTGCGGGCACACTTTGGCGGCGCCGCGCCGCGGGTGGTCGTGTACAACGCCGCGACGGGCTCGCAACCGCCCGACGCGGAGAACCTGCTCAGCCTTGACGTGGGGGCCGTGGAGGGCGATCTGAGGGTGAACGCGCTGGGAGCGTATGTGGCTGCGCAGGAGGCCGTGAAGGGGTGGGCGGAGGGAGGGGAGGGGAGGGGCAGGTTTATCATGACGGGGAACCGGTTGAATACCGCGCCGTCGCCTGTCCCGCTGTTCTTGACGCTGGGGATTGGGAAGAGCGCGGCGTGGTATTGGGTTGGGGCTGCTGATGGGTTCTTCAAGGGGAAGGGATGGAGGTGAGTGTTTTGTTTGTCATGGGCTCCGGCCGTGAGGATATGTTTTGTGAACTGATTGCTAACGAGAGTGATAGGTTCTTCTATGCTGATGAGAGGAAGGAGGACGGGAGCGGAGCAGGCGGAGATCTTGGGGCTGATTCTCATGGCAAGTTCTATTTGGAGCTTGCTGAAGGGGATGTTGCGGCTTTGCCTTCTGATGTGACGTTTGTTGATGGGGAGTATAAGAAGTTCTGATCCCAGGTGTCAGGCTTCCTGCTCACCAGTGAAAAGGGCTGGTGACGAACATGAATGGATGATGGAGGTTGGGAAGATATTTAACAACACAGAAGGATCAACGATCGGGTAGGACGGTATTGAGCTTCTCTAAGAGACTTAGGTCAATGGGACTCGCTTGAGTAGTTGTAGTATCATATGCAAATCGCTTGACAAGACTTTTGGCACCAAATTTCACTTTCACTTGGATTGGTGTTGGCTTTGGCAAGTTTGTAATTCCCGATGTCATTGGCTTTTAAGAGATACAGTGACTGCCTACTTGGTGCTGCTCCAAGTCTTATGAATACTTTCGCGTAGAGGTGAACAGGTATAAATCCCACCAGCCATATGACACAGACTTTCCCAATACCAAATCCGCAGTTAAACACCGTCTGCTTTCCCTCAAATAACTCAATGAACAACAGTATAGTCCCATGAAACGAGTGCGAATATTTGCGGTGGCTGCTAAGACAAGAATCGAGAGATCGTCCTGGTAATATTAGCCTCGACGTATAAGCAAAGGAGGCGACTGCCCCAGGATGAAGATGTCACAACCCGAGGGAGTTTCCCGTCTCGTCACCTATCATTTTTTGTAGGACACGAGCAAATCTCAGGTAGGTGATGGCTTCGCGAGTATCTGCATGACTTCTTTGACATTGTTGCGCTCAAGTACAGCTTAGGGCTGTCTGTCTATCTTTACTCAGGCGCTGAGTCCTCGATTCTAGGTCCTTATTTCTCGCTCAAATATAAATTGTGAACGGCAGAGAGTTTTTATACTGGATCTCAACGCAATTCGGAGTTTCGGTCCTTAGCCATCCTGACAAGACTCTAGGAGCGAGTCAAAATCTCATTGTCTTATTCAACAGAAAATTTGAATAAGTTTCTCTAGAGTGTTTTACCGACATGGAACGCGATGCCGTTGGGCTCCGTCACTTCTATGGACAGTATTCCTATGTTGTATACGCAGATGAAGACAAGATCACAGCGAAATGACTGAGTGTAGGAGGGATCGTGGAGGGCTGGAGTGTTTCGATTGGGCGTCTACTGGTTTCTCGGACGTGACCGTATAGCTCGGATGAGTGCTGCCTTGACTAGGTTTGCTGCATCTTCTCTTCTTTCACATTTCATTCCTAAGGCTAACGTAGGCTACCTTTGAGATCCGTGAGTGCCAGATAGCTACAAATAACCTCGAATTAATAGCCATCAATACGAGACGTCTTCAAGCGGTGTCTCTCTGATTTTACCGCCTGAAATTCGATCTGATATAAACCAAGGTAGTGTCATACGTTGAGAGTCCAACAGCTCTCCAGGTCAAACATCTGGCGATCAAGAACTTCACAAATAGCTCTTAATGTGAGCTTGGCCAACTCCGAGCCCTCTATTGCAACTTCTCGTCATTATTTACACGAGATGATCGATGGAAGCTCACGATGCGGTTGCATACCCTTCTCTACGCCATGGGCCGTCATCTACTTGGATCGACTTACTCTGCTGAGTTTTTTGTTTCCGGCTTACATCGATTGAGATTCCGACCCTATTGGCGTCATTCGAAACTTTGTTGGCATTAAAAGTGAGATTGAACCTTTGTCGCATCAGCATCTCAGGATGATGGTTGTGATGGTTGGAAGTATTGTATGGAAACCCACCAAGCAACCCTTCCTTCTCGCAGTGAGCAATGACTGAATCGCTCAAGAGTTGCCTTCATTCGGTATCTCTTCAAGTCTCGTTGGCGCAAACCGTGTCATATAGCTCACGCAGTCCTGTAACATAGTATATTACCCATTGAGAATTGAATTAGTTCATCAAGCAGCCAAATGGAAATGGATCATCGAAATGATTGGATGTCAGCTATAACTGATAGCATCGTCGAAAACAATGCAGGCAAAGGCTCTATCTATGGCACTGAGAAAAGCTCTGGTAAGAAGTCACTGCTGTTTAACGTGGAGTATCTCATTACGATAAACCGACGTTGGCAACGCGGAACGCGGAAACCTGGGAATGCTCAAGGGACACTAACCACGGCCAAAGAGCATAGCTATGTCTTCAGACCGCTCAAAAGAGCAGGAGACTTGAAATTTTGGAATCTGGGCTTTCAACGAGGAACCAGGCACGCATTCTGCCCACATGATGAGACTTTCCGCCTAAAGCCACCGTCTTATATAATCATGGCTTGCTGCATGTCAGTTAAGGCACTTTGTGCTGTTCATGTCATGGAATAGGAGCACTAGATCCGAAGGCTTGTTACTAACCCATAACCCGTGATGACTACGCGAGATCTGTGGGGAATATCGTGATGATGAGCCTCGGCAAAACGGCTGTCGAAACCCTGGTCCTGCATGTCACGGCTGGTCTGTCAGCCATGCGCGAGGCAGTCCTGAAGATGACGAGAAAAGCTTCGCCACGGTGTACACAGCAGGCGTGACCAAGTTGACTTTGACCCCTGGCCCAGATAGAGTCTGGCCCTGCTTGATGCGCTGTCAACACAGGGCATTGAGAGCAATGAATAATTTGTCTGAGAAGAATTGGTGCGAGACAGGCTTTCCAGGTCCACCGCACTGGGCATGAACATCAGAATCTATAAAGTCACTCTTGTGGGTGCGGTCATTTGACTGTGGCAGTCGACGAGCACATCCGAACATCGTTCGGGGATGTTCGTCTTCACAACCATCAGGGGTAACTTCTCACTCACTTGAAGATCACCAACACCACAAAGAAACAGTCTCACATCAAACGCGCGTCTCCCTTGGGTAAAACATGACCCAGCCACCTCCAAACAGACCAAGACAGCCGTTCCTCGACCGCTAGTCTCAACCACGTTGTTGCGGGCGCTCAGCCCTGAAGCAGAACGCCATTACCTAATGAATGGAGCATCCCTACCCTCCCATTCCAGGCCCTCTCGCAAGCGGGCAGGTGTTGTTGATCAGATGTCACACCGCACCGTCGGCCTGTTTTAAGGTTTTGCCTCCTCGGTCGGAACGCGGGGTAGAGAAAGGGGGTGAGAAGGAGGTGAAGATCCGGGGAAGGCAGAGGGAGCTGTGTCTTGTACGTAATGGTGAGGTGGGAGAGGCAGGAGGCGTGCCGGCGCGTCGGGGGATGGAGGCCCAGGCGGGGACGGCCTTTGTTCTCTGTCGCTAGAGAGATCTGAGACCTGGATATTTGCGCCGACGGTGGAACTCGTCAAACCTGGAGAAGCGAGAGACCCAGAGACGTTTGTCGTCGACGTCGACGGTAGGATGGGCAAGATGGATGGGGGTTGAGATGGCAGCTTTCGCGGGACGGACCGTTGTGATCTGTGAGATTTTGCGGGCGTCGAGGGCGACTAGACAAGTTGCGAGAGCTCCTTTGACTTCAAAGGGGTACTTGGCGAAGTGGCCGGCTGTGACCACAATCTACACTGGTTTGTGAGCGTGTTCAACGACTCTCTCGAATCTCAGCTACAGCCCGTTTGCTGCTTCAACTCCATAAACAACCTGGCTGGCGATCACTTCATCAGCCAAACGCCTCAGCACGTTCTGGACGACAAAGACACGGTCGAGCAACTCTCAATCTGCATGGCGAAACCACTCGTTAGCATTCGTCAACCATATCGCGAAATGAGACCACACGTTGGCGTCACATCACCAAACACACTCAGCCACGGACCGCCAACGAACGGCAACTCCTCGAGCGAGCACGTTTCCTGCCAACGAAGGCGGGGCCCATGGAAAACCCAGACGACAGACGAGGGCGACGGTTTCCCCAGACTCCTCAACTTGCAACAAGAATCGTGGCATTTGCGACATGGGTTCGGAAAGGTCTGGTGACCGTCGTCGTCGCGGCAAACAGAATTTCCATTACCCCCAGAAAACTGCTGACTGGTCCGCGCCAGGGGGGCAGAGGGCCAAATTGGATCTTTGACGTCGTCGACCATGTCGTGGGCCCCTAGACAGGGGTTCTGTGTAGCGGTACCTCGCGGGTCTCGAATGCCACGGGAACAAACATGCTGGCAGCAGATCCAGCTTTGTGGACGACAAGAAACTGACGAGGCAGAAAAAATTCGCACCAAAAAAAACTTCTAGCCCAGCGGTCCAGTCCAGAGGAGACTTTCCAGTTCCTTGCATTAGCCCCGTCTTTCCCCAGTTGTGGCCCAAGCCTCTGAGTGGTCCAAAGTGCTACGCTACGGCCGAAAGCGGCAATCGATGGGGTAACGCTTTGCTAACAGATTGCCTCAGAGTGCAATGGCGTCTTGTGGTTTTCGAGGTGTTTTTTTCCCTTCGTTTCCTCAGAAAGTGGCTCCGCGTGACTCCAGAACGCCATCCGGTAGCAGGTTTGCATCACGCGGACCACTGTGGAAAGTGGGGAGACCGAAGGACTCGAGGAAGGAAAAAAAAAAAACTGCTTAGCTGAGATCTGGCCTGCATAGTAGATGAGGACAGAAGGGTGCCACCTCCTCTGTTGCCGGTGCGATTGGCAATTTGGACGCGGACATGTCCGTTTCTACGTGATGCTTGCTTGCTTGCTTGGCTGACGACGAATTGGCGATGTTTGCTGTTTGCTTCTTTGTCCTTCTTATCAGAATAAACAAATCCAGAAAGATGTCCTATCTGGGTTTGCTTATTTTGCAGATAACAACAGGCTCATCTCAATATCCAATGTCCGGGCGTGCGTCTTACACGCATCTCAGCTCCTGACAGGATGATGACTGATTGATAGCTCTCCAAAACCAGGGGGCATAAGGTAAGGTAAGGAGAGAGGTAGGCGGACGGCATATGCAGCATGCCTCCGATCAGAAACCCTGTCTCACCCACACAGTCGCGTCCCAACATGTCTTCATCATCCCATTGATGCAAGTCAAGCCTCACAAGTTGGTTCTCCGAATGCCGTAGGAATGAGGACGCAGACACGCAGTCACCCACCCAGCTGCATCAAGACATTTCGAGCTTTTACGACGATGATACTCCTCCTGGGTCACTCTCACGCTCCACTGCGCAGAAACCACTCTCCTGGTACCCTGGTCCAAGTCACGGGGAACAAGAGCAACCAACGACAGCGAACCAAGCTACCCATGAGCTGTCCAAAACCAAGCTCTGCCAGCCCTAGCTCTGGCCTCTGGCCTACAGCAACTAGCTCCGCTCCCGACGTTTCGGGGACTCGGGACCGTCCTAATTTTGCAACCAAGATCTACCCCCTCAGTCCCTCTTCCGCTCACACTCTAGGCCCCCAGCGGCCCCCGTCTGCCCCCTCTGAGAAGTACCTACGGCACCGCAATAGAGCCGCCAAAACTTTTCCTCCCAGCGCCAAAAATTCTTTTTTGCAACGGGGCGCGCGGGCTGTACGTAGCTACGTACCGCCAGGTGACTCTTTCTCTGCCCCCAGTGCAACGCCGTCACTCAGCCCATGGGAAACTTTTTGCACGTCAGGCGGACGCCGCAGAGCCTGGCCGCCGTTTCTCCCTGGCGTGTATGTGTACGATGGTACTTGGCACCCACCACCCCCCTCCCCCCTTCCTCACGCTCACGCCTTCGAAGACGAAGAGAACCTATATAGACCATGGACCCTCCTCTGTCTCTCAGGATCGCCTTCGCTTCCCATCATTGACTCATCCCAAGACATCAAAGCTTCTGCCTCATCCAAGCTCCGTTCCCTCATCCGAGAGTTCAGACGACACAGCCCGTGAACCAACCCACTTACACGGATCACAACCTACACCAAACCTACACCACCCCAACACCACACACACATCCTCCAAGATGCCTTCCCAAATCTTCGTCACAGAGCCTCACCCCACCGTGGTGCCAAACACCTACATCTACTCCGGCCGCGGCGGCGCCGGCAACATCTTCAAGGCCCCCGTCGTTACCCCGGCCACCGGCGTCACCACGCCCCTCAAGCCCGTCTCCGCCAACAGCACCCGCCGCTTCTACTCTGGCATCGGCGGCGCGGGCAACGCCCACAGCGCCACCGAGAGGCCCGTCATCAGCTTCGACGAGGACTTTGACCGCCAGCAGGTCCGCGACCGCGCCGTCGTCGGCCACGTCGGCATCGGCGGCGCCGGCAACGTCTCCCGCCGCAAGGGCTCCGACGCCTCCTCCGTCCTGAGCGAGGACTCCTCCGCCTCGTCCGGCTCTTCGCTCAAGTCCATCAAGGAGCGCGGCGGCAGCTTCCTCCGCCGTCTCGCGTCTAAGAAGAACTGAGCGGTCCTTTGGTAGACACAGTCTACTGTCTCCACTACATCAACAAAATAATGTCATAAAAAAGCAAGGGAACTTAGCAAGGCGTTTGGAAACCAAAAAAAGTCATTTGTCGGATATATCATGTGGTCATAGGGGGAAAAGCAAAGGAGATTCTCACGAAGAGATCCAGAAGGCTGGTGCCTAAGAGGAAACACGAAGAAACCGTCTGCAGGAAATCATTCTCTGGCTGGAAGATGCCAGAGACATGGGAGCAAAGCGGGAAAAAAGAATGGGCGTTTACGATTTTTCAGCGAAGTCGACTATTCGGCACAATACCCCCCAATTTTATCTGGTTAGCATGGCCCATCTGATGATGGAGCCCTCGAATTGAAAGTTTATGAACCTTCACCACACTCCGTACCTGACCTTGAAATCGTGTCTTTTGTTGCTAGAAACTCGAATATCATGGGCCTGGCTTCCAAGTTTCTTGGTGGTCGCCGACCTATGAATTTTCTTCAACCTCGGGAGGCTTCACTAAACTAGAAAGTGAACAGCATTGAACGCTCATCCCTCAGGTAGTGATTCCTATCAGAGGCCATCATCGTTCCACGACGAATTGCTAGAGGAAGGGTTACGAAATCACGTTGGATTGTGCACTCAGCCCAGTGCTTTGGCTTCTCCTTCAAAAGTTCCCACAGTCTGAGAATTTGGCAAGCCACCCAATTCGCAGTCCACGCTCATAGCAACTGCATGGAGACTGAATTGATAGCTCTCGGAATGACTGCAGGGGGAATGAGCCGACGCCGGACGATACTGATGGACGATGACACAGCAAGTGATGTGGGCGACTGCGGATTTCAGTGGTAGAGGCGGGTATGCGCCAGACTTCATAGTCTACTTGCTCAAGACACGATTGTTTTTACGTGGAAACAATGTGGGGATGTATGGCTACATTTGGGCTGTCAAGTCTCTACAAGTGATGCAAAAAGCCCGAATTTATACATCATGATCTCACAACCAGTCTGGCCCTGAAAACAGTCTGCTTCGGTAGACTTTTGAACAGGCAACCTCCATGGTATCTGTGCTGCACGGCATCAGTTATGGGTATAAAAATTTCACAAATTTCCCTCCCCCCAGTCTGAATTCTCTAGACAATCCATGAGGTAGATTGCCGTTGTAGTAGCTCGTGTCTCTTGATGTGAAGAGAACAAGTGAGGAACAGCAGACAGATAGACACCTCTCTGGAAACGACTCCAACTACAGTCGGGCGGAATATTTGCAAAGGAATACTTCACAAACAGTGACGAACGAAGATGTAGAATCCTTGCATCGCTAGCCAACTACCACATCTTAGTGTATCTCATCACAAGCGACCTCAATCAAACCACAATATGTTGTTTATCTCCTGGTACGGATGACCAGATCATTCGTTGGCATACAGCAACTACACACCCCCAAAGCGCCATCTTAAATAGCACACGCCCGTAAGCCATACCCGAGACTTGCAACGCACGAGATTGAGTAAATGTCTCGCCCGCACATGGTCTGCGCGTGTTACCATCATATTGCTTTTTCTCAGTGATGCTCCAAAAGGCACTGGCGCCCTGTGTTCTTATCAAAGAGGCCAAAGCTCCCACGAGCCATCTTTCCTTCTCGTCTTATCTCGACATCGTTGCTTTTGAAACCTCCCCGGGCGAGTTTCTTATTTCAACTCCGGTATCTCTGTCACAAGTCAGCACCGTAATTGGCAGGTGACAATCATGACACTCGAGACCAAAGCCCAACTGCGGGCGTTGTGTGGTCAGGCCTAAGCAAGTTGCAACTCGTCATCTACGACAGCCTTCACGTCCGTAAGTCATCACGGATTCGATACATTCCAGCAACTGGCGGCTTTCATTACACACCTAAACGGGACAACAAGACTCGGGTATCATTCTCAACTTTCTAGCTGACTCATTACCTCAACATGCTGCCTACCTTGCCTGCATCGCCTGAACCCCTAGCCTCTCGCAACGCCAGGACATCTTTTGTTTAGAGGGAGTAATTCTTTGAAAAGACAAAATCTAGCCAGGACCTCCCTCCGGCCCCTTTCCCGTCATCTTCACATGACACATACGTTGATTGGCCTCCGGGAAGAAAAAGGGATTCCCCCCTTTCGCCACGCGTCTATGGTGTATGTTTTGCTCATCTGATGGAAATACGCCCAGTATCTATTTGGAAAAAGGCGTGGCAAGAAGAATGTGCACTGTAAACGCATCTGGAAAGCCGCTTCGTATAAAACTCAAAACGCAGAAGCCGTCTCACGTAAATTTGGTGTGGATGATATCCGGGTTCTCGTGCCAGTCGTCGATGCTCACCCACATCTGTCATAGCCGTCAGCATTTCACTACATCAACCAATGCGGGGGAAAGAAAACTCACCTTTCTGAAAGTGCTGAGACCGGCCAAGATACTTCCTCCGATCCACGTGGAGTACTTGCGCTCCGGCGGCGCAAAGATCTTTATCCTCATGTCCTTGACGGCCAACCGCTGCAGCTCCGTGAGCAGACGGTCGCCGAAGCCCTTGGTCAGCGTGCTGCCTCCCGAAAGCACAATGTTGCTGTACAGCGACTTGCGCAGGTCGAGGTCCGTCCTGTTGATCGCGTCGACGACGATCTGGTGCACGCCCGGGTACTCGAGGCCGATGATCTCGGGGTCGAAGAGGATTTCCGGTGCCCTGAAGCGTTCCGCGCCAATCTGACATTGCCGTTAGCATTTTCGTCCCCGTCCCAGACCCCTATCCTGGCGGAAGAGGTGCGTTCTGTTGCTTACCTTGAGCTTGTGTCCATCCGGCAAAACATACTCCATGCTCTTGGCCGAGTCCGTCCTGTTGGCCCACTCCTTCTCCTCTTTCCTGGGATCGTGCGCGACGTAGGTGACGGACTCCTTGATGAGCCTCACGACCTCCTTCTCGGCGCTGGTGTGGAAGACGTAGCCGCTCTTGCGCAGCAGCGTCTGCATGTACTCCGTCACGTCGCGGCCCGCGACATCTATCCGCCGGATGCTGCTCGGCATCGCAAAGCCCTCGTACACGGGGACGGCGTGCGACACGCCATCGCCCGAGTCCAGGACGATACCCGTCGTCCGGCCGCTGGCGTATAATGACAGAACCGCCTGGATCGACGTGTACAGCGCCGGCACGTTGAACGTCTCGAAGAGGATCTGGGCGGCCGTGTCGCGATTGCTGCGGGGGTTGAGGGGGGGTTCGGTTAGGAGGACGGGGTGCTGGGACAAGCATTAGCCATCGCGAGGTGAAATTGGGGCGGGGGAAAACGCCATCTTCCCCGCCGTCTACCGGAACGCACCTCTTCGCTGAGGGTCTTGAGCCCCTCTCCGTACACGTACTCCCAGATCTTTTCCATGTCATCCCAGTCCGTGACGATGCCATGCTCGAGCGGGTACCTAATCTTCAGCAGACCTCGGAGCTCCGTCGCCGCCTTCTGCCCGATGAAGACCTCGCCCTCGAGCGCGCCGGCCAGGACACGCAGGTGCTTGGGACGGCCGACGAACGATGGGAAGTAGCACTTCGGCAGGTCGTCACCCGCAAAGCCGGCGCGGATGGTGCCGGAGCCATTGTCCAGGACAATGGGTGCGTTGTGCAGCGAGTCCGTCATCTTGCGCGATGCATCCGATTTTCTATATTGCCTCTCTCAAATCCTTCCGCTTCTCAATCGTTCCCGCCGTCGTGATGTATCGTCGGGTCGGCGAGTTTCGTTCCGATTTCGCGCACACGTTGAACTACGCCCCCCTTTGTTTGTGTTTGGCGGTGACTGCTGGCAAGTGGGGACTCGGCGATTCGTTGGCGTCGGGGTAATGAGACTGCAATTGACGCCCGCAAGGTTATGGCCCGGTGTGCAAAGAAGAATTGCAGGACTTTGTGGTGTCGTCGTCGCTGGGTCGTCGGCTCGTTCGTCGTTGGTCGCTGGAGATGGGATGTTGTCAAAGTGGTCAAAATTGGAGGACAGCTTCAAGCACGACGCGGTCTCAGTCCGGGGAGCTGCAGGGGCGCGAATTGCTAGGACAGATGTGGAGTAGCGCGATTGGGAGCTTGCGTGCACTGGCCTCTAGGGTCTCGGTTGGAGAATGTGTGTAAGTGCAGTGATGGTGACACGGAAGGGTCGCCTTTTGGATGCAAACGATTGTGGGGAATTTATCTCTCGATTTAGTTGACATTCCATAGGTAATGGTAATGGTCTCACGTGCGCAATATAGTTTGTGTGATTGAACAAAGTAAATAGTGCTGGTCCGAACAGACTTCTACCGATGCTGAATCCAAGAAGCCCCCGAACGCCGTAGATGCTCGAGATAAGATATGTACAGGTATCTCCGTGATATGTTCCAAATTCCCAAAATTCTAGCTTCCAACTCCCATGTCGATGTTTCCGCTCATTTCATTAGGAGGAACGAATGAACTCGCTCAGATGTGGCCGTCGAGCGCCACCTTGGTGAGGTAGGGCCAGCCGAGGACGAAGGTGAAGAGAGGGAAGAACCTGCAGGGTACATTGTTAGTCGAGGTTCAGACTGGAGGCTTGATTTATGAAGGCAATGCTTACATTGTGGCCGTGACGGCACGTCTCTTGAGCATGGCACCGTAGTAGGGCTTGGCCTGGACGCCAGTCTGGGGCATCCTCTGGAAGGGGTGAGGCTCAAATTGGCGGGCAACGTTGCGCATGTTGGTGAGGAGGGAGAATTGTCTGCGCTGGACAGCCATGCGGGCGGCAGTGCGGGCGGCGAATGCGGGAGACATTTTGAGTGATGAGTTGGTTGGTTTGGTAGTCGAGTAGAGACTTTGAGTGATTAAGAGGAGTGAAGTTGGTAGTGATACACTCGTACAAAAGATGTAGTGGAGAGTTGTGTGTTTGTTTGAGTCGAGACTCTGTTTGATGTTGTTGATGTGATGATGATGATGAGGGAGAGGGATACACAACAGACGGGAAGCTGCTTCGGATCTTATACCAGGAAAAAGATTGTGACTCCTGCCCGCAAAGCTACGAGATCTGTAAATCTTGGACAAGGCTATTCCGGGATTTCCTACGGCAAACGCCTATTGTGGGCAGATGGGCGGGCAGCTTTGCCCGTAAGATTGCCGTGCCTGGGCGGAGCGAGTGAGGCTTCTCAATCGAGGCCCAGGCGAAATCATGCCATCCCATCCCCAACGGCCCCCAAACGGTATCCATGGCCATGGGATTCTGCAATGAAAGTTGACAAGACACAATGTCTCACCCAATAGGCGCAGCCGCGCGGGTGGGGAGGCAAACCATTTGGGTCATTTGGGCGGTTTGCAAAAAGCCTGCGCTGGAAAATCGTGTATTAAAACTGTCGATTGGCGATGGTGTGGTTCTCTGCAGTTTCCTGACGACTGCCAACGATTATGGGGTGATGTGGTCTGACGGCGGCCACCGAGGAGGCGCGCTGATTGGCTGGGGGAGGGGCCTGGATTCCTGGCGAATGAGATGATCGCCGCTGCTGACCATTGGAGCGAACAATCGAACCACAGACCCAGCCGGCTGGGAGCGACAACGAGGGAGAATCCGGGGAAGACATTGACAGCTGCCTTGGTCCGAACTTGCAAAGGTGTTGAAGTTCAGATCCCGAACGAGGATAGGGGATGAGATGACATCGTTACTATTTTCTTCAAGAAAGAGGTTGAAGATGCGGTGTCACTTTGCTGCAGAGACGGTACGTACTACGAGCTGTCAATTGAAGCTTGCAGGCCCGTTGCGACCCTGCGCACCGCTGAGTGGCCCAAGAATCTGGGGTTGGCACCAGCAAGCAGCATTCCCATCAGATAACGGTCTTATCGCCATGTGACTCGGTCGGACCCGCCAAACGCGGTCGGACGTTGACGCCGTTCCGTGGTTTTTCCTGAGCCGTGGCCTTCCGGGTTCCCGTTCCATCGAAGCTCACCTATGACCGACCGAGATAACCTACAACGCTTCCCCCGAGTCTCCCGACTTCGCGATCGTCCGACCGACCACTCGAGCATGCCATTGGTAGACCACGTGACAATGTCGTCGCCAATGAAGGCCGCCTCCGACGCGGGCAAGTCGAAAGACGGGCTGCACCCGGTCCACGCCCTCGCGAGTCCTGCCGCGCAGCTCCTCCGACACGTCCAGCCGGTGCTCCTGTCTGGCCTCTTCATTGCTCAATTCGGCTCTTTGGTGGCCGACCCCGTGCGGACTCTCACGAACTCTCTGCCGGTCGTCGCCGTGATACAAATTGTCTACGCGTTCGTCTGTCTGCCCGCCGCTGGTTCGCAAGCGTCAAAGGGCGTACGCAAGCCCCGGCCCGGCGAGAAGAAGAAGGTTGAGAGCACGGGGCCGAACCCCTTCATCGTGAGTGGTCTTCCATCGCCAAACGGTCGGGGGTCAATTGCTAACAGCTGTGCTAGGCTATCTTCCTCTCCGTCCTCCTCGCCGCTCTGATCACGCCCGCCCTGCACATCGTGCTCGTTCTCTTCGGCGCCCCCTTCCTCACACACGTCCCGCACACCCTCCTATGCTCCGCCAACGTCTCCCTCCTTTCGCTCTTCCCACTCTTCTACGTTCACGGTGTTGAGGCTAGCACATGGGCATCCATCGCCAGCGCGGCCGCGCCGCTGGATGAAGCATACGGCGGTCTGATCGGAGGTCTGCTGGGTGCGTGGCTCGGTGCCGTACCAATCCCCTTGGACTGGGATCGTGACTGGCAGAAATGGCCCGTCACGATCCTGTGTGGCCTCTACGGCGGCTACGTCCTGGGCAAGACCATTGGCGGCACCTTGGCATTTGGCAAGAGGATGGCGGGTTCCGCGAACGACGAAGAGTGAGCGTGCTGAGGCGGTCAGTAAAATGAATTGTCAGCGTGCTACAAGTCAGCGTCGATAGTCACGCTGGCTGCCTGACTCGTCGATAATGCCACGAAGGTGACGAAACATTAGTCGTCGTCACGTCTCGCAGAAGACCTCCGGGTGAGGTGCGTTATGGCTAGGCCTAGACCTAGACCTGAACCTGAAGAGGCGGTGGCTCAAGCGTGCGTGGCAACAGCGGCTTCAACGAAGCTAGCTCCTGTCTAGCAGCAACTTGGCCTCTCGCAAAGTAATCGATGTATAATACCTAGTGCCAATGGGCAGCAGCCAAGAGTGGCCTCAAAAACAAATGAAAGAAAGTTCCAACATGACCATTGCGACAAACCATTGGGAAAGAAACGTGATGTTGTGCCAGACGTTTGCCGCCTTGAGCCTCGGCGATGTCGCAATCAAAGCCGTGCAGTGAAACACCAACATCATGTCCGCCGTGGCACACTTCACCCCAGCCACACGCAGCCTTGCAAGCTTGCCTCATGGAAGAGTCCAGCCCTACAGAATAAACGAAATAGGCGTTGGAGTCCGACTTCTAGCGACGTTTTTTCTCGTCGTCTGCGCCCCCCGTCACAAAAGCGGGTACAGGCCGCGTCTCCGTCCCAGCCCTGCCAGCTGCCGAGCCGACTTGGCTCCCCCTTTGCCGCCGGGCATGACCGGGCCCCTTGCGTCATAAGTCACGGGGGAGCTTGAGGTTTCATTGGTGAGACAGCTTTGGCAAGTTTTTGATGGGACGAGGAGACAGCGAGGTGAACGGCGCGGAAAGCAAAGAAACCAAAGGCGGTGGGGATTTAGGAGAACGGACATTTGAGCAAAGTGACTTGGTGACTCTTCACTGCTAAATCTTTTGCATGCCTTCTCCGCAGCATGCGCGGACGGACCGATGTCCGCTGGAGAAACAATTAGCATGAACCTTGCGCCAACTCGAGCGAACGCGCAAACTGACAGGCAGATCCTCGATGCCCTTCTGTGGCTATGTGGCTGTGCCGTCACTCTTGCGACACTGATCAGCTTTCCTGGTGTGGCGCTGTGGCTCATCGCCTGCATGTTGCTAGGGCCCCTTCCCTGCCGTCGTGACTGTCCCTAGCGCCTTCCACTGGTCGAGAGCAAGTGGACCGATGAGCGAAAGAAGCAAAATTAAGAAGGCGGACCCCACCGACGGCGCTAGCAGACTCGGCTGATGACGTAGCATCCACCTGCCCGCCCCGAAAAAGAGTTCGCGCAGCTTGTCGTCCATTAGATTCCGATGTACACTGGCTACGCGAGAAAACAAGCAAGCCAGTTGCAGCCCAGCGCGCACCTGTGCATCCATTACCTGAAGACCAGCCCCGGAATGGCCGTGCCTGGGTGCGACTTCCCAGCGACGGCGATGTCGCGAGCGAGAGCTGGCTGGGGCGGAGGACGCGCAATTGAAGGCTCGATCTGGTAAGGATAGATCGGAAACGACGACGATGCCATGGCAAAATAACGAAGGGTCGGATTTCTGTAAGGGGGCCATCATGTGGGAGGATTCTGCGCCGCGAACCGGTATCAGCTTAGGCATATTGATGTAATTGCAGAAACCTGGCAGCAACAGCAGCAGCAATCAGGAACAGCCGTGCCGTATCTGACTTTGCTGATACGTCGTAGAGATGCAGCTGTGTTTGTCTTCAGGCTTCGGTCCTGCTCCGCACGGATTGTAGTTTCCGGAGAACGTCCAGGGCCAGACAAGGCGTGAAGAACAGGGTCATTGCCCAAAGAGTGGATGAAGGTGTGGCTTGTCCGCATCGCACGGCAAAGCCATCCCATGCCCAAGAAAATTAGCGAGAAGCTATCCGAGGGGAGGTGCGGACTGCTGTCAGTGAGGTAAGGTACCTTAGGGGCCCGGTGTGCCTTACTGCGTACGCAGGCGCACCTTATTCCTGCCGCAGCAAACCGGGAATCAGTCGATGACGCATGTCCTCTCTCATTCCACCCCAAGCCTTCCCACGGCGCGAACAGCACTGCTGCGGCTTAGTGGGAGCTTGCGCTTGGGTGATGCTTGGATGCTTGGGTGCTTCCGGACTTCAATGGCCTGGCACCTGCGACTGGCTTGTCCCTTGTCAGACCCAAGGTCCGCAGTGAGGTAAGGTAGAGGCAGATGTACTGAATGGGGTGGCCCCTGCAAGTCCACATCACATCACTGTGAGCTCGACTGGTAACCGTGACCTTGTCCATTGCGCCTACCTGCCTCTTACCTTACTTGCTGGGGCCATTCTTTTTTTCCTCGTTGAGTCTTGGAGGATGCCCAGTACCACTCCTCTATTTAAGCATCTCGTCCCCATCCCACCCTTCCTTTCCCCTCTTGACATTCTCAACCAACGAACCTACCCTCGACCACTACATTAGATCTTCGAGATCCCGCCGCGAACTATCAGATTCACACAAACAAACAACCACTACACTACAACACATCAATCACCATGCCTTTCACCGCTTCCGATATCTGCAAGATCATTCTTGCCATCATCCTCCCGCCCGTCGGTGTCTTCCTCGAGCGCGGCTGCGGTGCCGACTTCTTCATCAACATCCTGTTGACCATTCTTGGTAAGCCCAGCCTTTTATCGCTATTAGCTCCAGCATTCACTAACAACCACAGGTTACCTGCCCGGTATCATCCACGCTTTGTACATCATCCTGAAGTATTAAGCGCCATGTTGCTGAGGTCGTCCCGACCTCGAACCACCTACATCAATGAGCGCTATGACGACTTCAAGCAAGCGACAGCGGCATGACCTCAGCCCTTCCGACATGCGAGACCCAATCGTTTGACAGGAGGGTGACGGTGTAGGTGGTGGCCGGGCATTCCAGCGACCTCAGCTTCCGTCTCATCCGGCAACCTTGGGGGATCCTCCTGCACCGGACGGCAGGGATTCTGCTTGCCAGTGCAGGGTGGCCTACAACCCCCTACCGCTTTTTGTTATTTTACGACCACGACACAGCAACGGCCTCTTTTCCTCTGTTGGAGGCGGTTATTTTCATCACGGACTGGTTCTCATCGACTCTTGCTTTCTTGCAGCGCGTCTGCAAGATTTGGGATCAGGGGAGACTTTGGGCTGTGCACACTTGATGCTTAATTCGATACCCGACATCAATCTCTTCAATCAAAAACTTCTTTCGAAAAAATCATTATATCTCATTATGCATGTGTGATGTGTTGTCAGACGCAGTTGCATCTGGTTGCTTCATAAGCCGACTGTGCCGCATGACAGCGGTTATGATTCTCCCCGCCAGGAATGGCAGCGACACTGCCGGAGCTTCCTCCAGTGATGTCATGTCTAATCTGCATTGAAACGCTGAACTCTCGCCCCGGAAACGTTCTAGATCCCGCCAACCCGCCTAAGCATACAGACTTCGGAAACACCGTCCAAGAGCTTATTCCATTTGCAGCAAAAGCGCTCAAGCAGTTATTGCATTGCAAGCCATGCCACGCTCGAAGGAAAAATTAACCTTGTTTTCCCGCGTATTTTTGAACGACGGAGCCCAGCCACAATAATGGAGACGCCAAAATCTCCCAAATGACCCCGGAACGGTTTGCTCTACACCGCGACGGATCAACCAACGGAAGCCGAGGGACGCGTAACGCAGCGCAGCGCGGTCCCACATTGCCTTTTTGCACCGGCGCGAAGCCGAAAGCGTTGCACCGTTGAGGCTGGCCTGGCCGCTGGCCTCGAAGCGCTAGACTGGAGGTGCCCCGAAGCCCTGTCGCCTGCCGCTGGACTGCCGCAATGCGATCGATCCCTGTCCGCGAGGGCTGTGTTTTAATTGCACGCAGACCGTTGAGCTGGGCTGCGGCCTGTTCGTGGGCGCTGAGCAAAACGGACCGAGTGCGGTGAGCGCCAGCCAGATGCCATCACAATCTTCCAGGTTCTTCGCGCGAATGCGAGGACGGGAACGAGAGGTACACCAACGGCGATCCACTACATTTCTAAGGTAGCCTAGTAGCCGCAATGACTCGGCGAGTTGTGGGAGATGGAGCCTGAGCTTTGATCTTCCACCCGGCTTTATTTCAATTTTCATTCTTGTTCAAGATACTGCATAGCATTTCTACCTGCATTTTTAAACAATTGTTTCGAGTTGGGGCACGCTGGCCCCCAAAAACGCTCACAGACCCCTTTCGATTTCGGCCTTCCCATATACCCCTGTCCCGCCAAGAGGGGGGACAGGGCCTGGTGGATCCCCTGCATCCCGCCTCGCTGGGCTAAGGGTTCCGGCGTACCCGCCTGCCAACTCCATGTCACATATTTTTGCATTTGAATCGTTGCGATGAACTCCCTCCCGTCTGCTCCGGATGCGGTTCCTCCTCATGAGAGAGAGTGTGTGATGTCTAGCCATGCATATGTGAGTGTCACGGGGTGTGCTCCATGGTTCCACATCTTCGGATATCAGGGAGCTAGTTGAAGTGTGAGGAGGGGGAGCGGTGCGAGATTCTGATCACTAAGGTATCGGCTGGGCTGGCAGGTAAACGGGGACAGACATCCGCGCGTGAATTCGCCTAGGCGCATTGCACTCAACCTCTTCCGACCTTGAACGACAGAATCTGTGAGACGCGTTAGCGACGATTCAAGACCAAGGGAAATATGTTGCCCGTGATGGGGAGAAGGCACTTACATCGTTCTTCCCAACCGCGACGGGGTCGTCCTCGGCGACCCTCAAGCCCCCAGCACCCTCGATATACGCAATCGGCGCATCCCCCATAACCTTCCTCGCCGCCTCCCCCACCGTCGTGCCCTTCTTGACCAGCACGCAGTCCCTGAACACGACCCTGCTCTCGTTCGCGCCCGACTGGAACGTCGTCGTGTTGCGCACGGGAAACACCGGCACCAGCCCCAGGATCTCCGCCGCCTTGCTGAGCACCTGCACCACGCCCGTCGAGCCGAAGCGGTACAGCACCATGTCCTTGAGGTTCTCTATCCGGTTGCGGTTCTTCTCGTCCAGCTCCTTGAGCCCGCCGCCCGTCGGGTCGCCCTGCTCGATCAGGTCCTCGCGCGTGTCCACGAACTCGCTGCCCTCCGTGTACTTGATGTACCCCTGCTTCGCCATCTTGCGCAGGAAGATCTCCGAGATGGCCGAGCACAGCACGATCGTGTTGGGGTCCTGCATCTTTGCAATCTTTGCAATGTTCTTGTCCGCGTCCGGGTGGTCGATCTTGTTGAGCGCGATGACCGTCGGGAACTTCTCGTCCGTGAAGGCGTTCACCACCCGGTCGATCGTCGCCTCGTCCCAGTCCTCCAGCGGCTCCTTGATCCCCAGCCGGTCCAGCGCCCGCGCGACCACGTTCGCCGTGCTGCCGTATCCCGAGAACTGGCCCTGCAGCGTCTCGATCGCCGTCGCCTTGATCGCCATGTGACGCCGTCTGATGCTCCCCCACTTCTCCATCAGGTTGCCCTTGATCCAGGCCACGATCTCGCCGCGCAGCCACGCAATGTCCACCGACGGGTCGTACCCGCGCGTCTCCTTGCCCTCGGCGTCCACGGTGCCCGAGGCGTCGACGACGTGTATCAGCGCATCGGCGTGGCGCAGGTCGTCGAGGAACTTGTTGCCGAGGCCTTTGCCCTGATGGGCGCCGGGGACGAGGCCGGCGACATCGAGAAGCTCAATCGGCACGGAGCGGCGGCCGTCGACGCAGGAACCGTAGTTGGGCTTGCAGCGTTCGGAGACGTTGTGGCGGGCGCAGGCGCAGTCTATTTGGAGGTATCCGATAGCTCGTTGGGGATCGATCGTCGTGAATCTGGAGTTTCGCGTGAGTGATGGACGGCCGGCATGTAAACGGCAGAGGTTTCGCTGAGGAAGACGGAGGAGAAGCAGGGCTCGTACGGGAAGTTTCCTGTTCACACAAAATTCCATCAGCGGCCAGGTCGCATGGTGGGGTGGTCGGTTTTTCTCGGTCGAGCGGGCTTTTGGTAAGGGCTACGGACCAACTTTTGAAGAGGCGTCTGTGAGACTGTTGAGCGTTGTGCTCTTGCCTGCCGACGGCTTGCCGACCAGGCCGATCAGCGGATCTCGAGGCATTGTGTCGATTTGGGCTTGTGATGCTGTCGTGCTGAACTTCGAGAATCGTTCGAGGGGTAGCGATTTTGCGAAGGGCGCGGCCCACCCTAGTCGATTTCGCCCCGCTAGTGCAATGAGGGGCTGCCCCGATAATTGCTGATTGTCGTTCCGACATAATCCGCATCCATGTTGATGAGACCGCCTGATTGTCTTGTGTCTTCGCGGTTATGTTTCCTGTGCATATTATATCTCCATCGGAGGTAATCTTAAAGCAGTAATAATAATAGGAGCGACGACGACGGTAAGGTGCAGTATACAACCACAGAAGAAATAGTCACTCTTGCACAGGAAGAATAGGCGGTCTCCAGAGGAACGATCAGTGTCGACTCGAATTCATTCTAATCTCCATTCTATCGTATCATGTTTTTCTCCTGCCAACTGACTGGCCATAACAAAAGAAACTTCAGACACCCAAAAACACACATTATTGATAATACCACCGTCTCAAGTTCATGGGGACCACCCTCAGAGATCCCGTCGCGACCATGGAAAGACCATTTTTGCGCTCGAGCCTGTTCGTTCTTGTCAGTTATCATGCTCCTCGCGGTAGCCATCGAGCCACATACCTTCCGAAATACTGTCCGCCTTGTCTGAGTGCGTACCTGAATCCGAGCCGGAGGATTCGACGTCTCCATCCTAGTCTGTTTCATCGGGCTCCATTTTACGGCTGGGCTTTCCCATGGAAGATTGACCTCGCAGAAACCGCAATCTAGAGGGGTCTTTTGCCAATCGAGAGTCCGCGCTTGACAGAGCGCTTGCTCCCCGTCTGTCTGCGTGGCCTGGTCAGTATCCGTGTCACTGTTTACATCATAGTTGCGTCTTGCCTTTATTCAAACCACCCAGTCCGTCATCGTCCATCTCTGGCTTCTCCTACTCAAAATCCATGTTCGGATTCAACTCAGACAGACTGGTTTGTCGATGGCGTATCTGTACTTACCTCTCAGTAAGCTCGTAACTGTAGGTATTGACACGATACTTACCGGTTTGAGGCACCGAAGAATGTTTTACCTTTCTCAAGTCCACTTCTTCGTCAATCTCCGTATCAGGACTAGGCTTCTTGCGTGGGGAACCGACGATCTCGTCGTCGTCGTTCACGTCGAAGACCTCTTCAGCCTTGCGCTTCTGAGAAGAAGTTGCAACGTCAACTTCCGTGTCGTTGCCAGAGCCGCTCTCCTCATCGAGGTCCTCAATCCACCGCGGCTTGCCCTTGTAGTCAGCGGACCGGCGCGACTTGCCCTTTTGGTCGTCCGAGGAAACTGAATGAGCCGAAGCTGACAAGTCTGCGTCGTATGAGGCATCTGATGTGGTGCTATCTTGTACGGGTGCCTCGGAAGTGGAAGGGCCAGCACGAGAGTTGGAGGAACTCTCATCGCTGGACGAGGCAGCCACCATCCCCGCCAATAACGTGATGTTGTTCTCGAGATTTTCCCGGTTGATGCCTTCATAGATAGTGAGGTCAATGCCGTTGGAAAGCCAGTTGACGATCGATTCGATCACAGCTCGCCCCAGCTCCGCGTCGGGGTCGGCAGACATTTCATGCTTGTCCCATTCGGCGGCCATATCGGCGACGAAATGATCCATGTACGAAGTCGCTTTATCTTCAGACCCTGTCTTGCACTAGAACTGCATTCAGGGGTCAGTATGTATAGATCTGAATCAAGTGAGACGACAACGACGACAGCCGGAAAGTAAAACCAAAGAACCAAAGAAAGGACAGGAAAGTCGATTACTTACCAACATTCTGTCTACGTCCGCAACCTCAGCATCGACTGTTTGATGAAGCACGTCCTACTATGTGTCAGTCATCAGTCGTTAAATGGGCTCGTCCGTGCTCCATACCTGGGGTAAGTTGAAGGGAAAGAGATCATTGAGGAGAGCGAACTCCAGGCTGCCGGCGAATGACTCCATATTGATCGTTAATGTGTGTTGCGAATGGTGATGGAAATAGTTGTTGGCATAGGCCGAAGTCAATATCTGGTGGGATCCAAAAAAAGAAGAGGTCGTGGTTGTTGATGGAGAAGTGATGGTAGTTGGATGGAATGGAGATGTGTGGGCTTGATCGAAGAAGTCTACAAAGTGTCTGTCAAGCTGCTGGCTAGTCTAGTCAAAAGTCAGTGGCAAGAGCGTTGGCTCTCGGTGTGGCAAGTACATGTTGCAGTGAGTTCCTCTTTCGGCGATCATACCTCTTTGATCCTGCTTTTCTTACAATCGTCACCAATATCTGGACCGAGGCCCGACTGTACCTGCCTGCCTTGCTAGATGTCGCATGGCTCCTTGTTCTTGCCAGGTTCTGACTCCAAGCCGCAAAACATTTTAAAGCTGGGCAGGGGAGTTACAGCCCGAAATACTGAGATGCCCGTAGCTATCAGGAAACTGCGCTCCCCGGCTCCCGGCTTCATTTCTACTGCGACGGGCTCCGTGTTGGGAAACCCCCTTATTTCCCCTGCATAGAAGCGACTTCCTTTCCTGTGTCTTCGCTATCGTCACCATCGTCGCCCACCAGCAGCTTGAACACCCATCTTTCCGTTGCAGACAAACTTTTGGAGTGGTCTTCAAGGAAAGCAATAGCGATCCTTGTCCATCGACGATTCCAACACAGAGGAAGAAAGCTCTCGAGTCAAAGCGTCGTCGGTGCCGCAACTAATCGAGTAGGTGTCGGTCAGACCCTGATGTTTGCATGGGATGCCTCCGTCGTCTTCGTCTGCACCTTTTCTGGGTAAAAAGAGGGCGTTACGCGTGCAGGTCTACATTCACTGCATTCTCAACCCCCTAGAGAAGTGGTCCAGCGAAGGCTGCGCGACGAAGTAGATCATATCATACACGACGTAGACAAAGGCCGCTAAGTAAATCAACCTGCAATGTAAGCCGAAAATGTCATGTTGATGTTTCTCATTATTATATGTTATCCCATCCGCAGCAGCTGGGATTCCTACGACCAGCCGAAGATGGCGTACCACTCAACACACACTGCTCACTTAGATGTCATGAAATAAATCTCGTTCGCTGGCAGCTTCAGCTGTTCGGTAATTGAAAAACCAAAAAAATTGGCAAAAGAAATGGACGGGCAGGTGATCGAAACCTGGACCTTCCGCAGACAAAGTTGCAATGTAGATGCAAAGCGGACGCTCTACCACTGAGCTACACGCCCAACGATGGAAACATCGGCTGACAAGCTGACCCATGTAGGTCAGCGGGCTTGGCGACGGTTGCGGTGGGGGCGTCGCACTCCCCATCGTGCCCCCGGTGGGGGTAGCTGAGCTACTGCCGGTTTTGAGTAACCTGCGGTTGGTGAGAGTTGAAAGGCAATTTGATGAAGTGAGAGTCTAACGGGGACGAAGTTCGAGAAAGTTAGGACGACGGGAACAAAGAAGATGGTGGTGGTTTCGGGGGCGATTAACGATGGGACAGCGCGGCGACTCGCAACGGGGCTCTTATGAGATGGGGATTGCGACGGTTGTCGGAGACGCAGTCATTCAAATTTCGAGTGAAAAGAAAAGCAGAAATTGGTATATGCAAGGCTTGATATATCTTGTGAACGGCCATGTAATAAAACAAACGAAGAACTAGAACTAGATGGCTTCCTATTTGTTTGCAAGTCTCGCCGCAACGACAGCCTTCTGCGTGGCAAACCCCATGACTGCCCGCTGGGAATCAACGATGCAATCGCCTTTCTTGCCTACCCAACTTGGACATCAATACCCAGTCAAAAAGTTGGAAAATATCCTGTTTCTTCAACGCATAGCACGCTAGCAGTAGCATGAACACCGACACTGCGCGCATCCCGGGGTTTATTGGTCGAGAAAATTGGACGGTGCGGCGGCCTAGAAGCAGCTTTGGAAACGTCAGGATCCTTCCTTCTCCCAGGGCCGTTCCACAGACGGGACGGCGTCCAACGAAGAATTGAATGTTTCGACTGAACCACTGCATCTCAAGTCGTAGTCAAAATTCCTTTGGAGAGGCGCCAAGTGCATCTGTCAGAGAATCTGCGCTCATTCCCGGATTCGCCAGCCCAAGGTCTCTGATCCACAGCCCGTAGGAGCGCCCTGAAAAGCGCTCTCGCCGCTGCCGGACTCCGAAATTCTTCGGCCCGCAAGCCCACCATCCCTCCCAGGTCCTCATCAAAAATCACGGCCGCCGCCCGGTAAACGGCATCCGTCAAGACGCCAACTCAACCCTCGGACATTGAAAGCCGAGAGACCCAACCCACATCTCATTGACCAACCCCTTCAATTAAAGGAAATGGCAACCTCAAAGCTCCCCGTCGAGACCCTGCCCACATGGGCCATGTTCAACGACGTCGACCTCGTCGACGTCGAGGCGCGCGAGATCCCCGGCTGTGGGCTCGGCCTGCTCGTGAACAAGGAGCTTAGCCGCGAGGAAGAGACGTTCGATATTCCGACGCTGCTCAGGATACCGCACGAGCTGGTGCTCTCCGCCGAGGCCGTCGAGAGCTACGCCAAGGTGGACAAGAACTTTCGCCAGCTGCTTGATGCGTGCGGCCACCAGGTTAGGCGCGCAGACCTCACATCTCACGATGAATGAGACAAAATCAATGTTGCTGACGTATGCGAGGAGAGGAAAGTCTACGCGGCATGATATTTGCCTGTTTCTCTTGACGCAGATGGTGCTGTCGGATAGGCCCAAGACGTCCATGAAGGGTGGCGTGTCGACGCCGTGGACGGAGTATGTCAAGTTTCTGCCACCACAGGTGCCTGTTACGACGCTCTGGACGGAGCAGGAACGTGAGATGTTGAACGGCACATCACTTGAGGTAAGCTCTTGAGGCCTTCCTGTCTTGGGCATCCGTTCTTCATGAGCATCACACCATGCCACGGATGGCCACGGATGGCCACGCATGCAAACACAAACACAAGCTCCCTCAACATGCCGTTCAGCAAGCCAAGAAGCTTGCGGCTGAAGAAGACTGGGCGTAGTTGAGGCACACAAGGATCACGTTCTGACAAGCAGCCAGTCGGCCACCGCCGCCAAGATCGTCGCTCTGACCGACGAATTCGACGAACTCCGCGAAGCCTCAGAAGCCCTCCCATTCTGGAACGAACTCTTTTGGCAATCTGACAAGGTATCCCTCATCGACTGGGCCCGTGTTGACGCCTGGTTCCGCTCCCGCTGCCTGGAGCTCCCCAAGTCAGGTGAAGCCATGGTCCCGGTGCTGGACCTGGCGAACCACTCAGCCCAGGCCAACGCGTACTATGAGGAAAACAGCAAGGACGAGGTAGTACTGCTCCTGCGACCGGGATGCAGGGTCTTGTCTGGGGATGAGATGACAATCTCGTACGGTGACGCGAAATCCGGGGCAGAGATGCTCTTCAGCTATGGGTTTATCGACCCCGCGTCTGCCGCCGACCGCATCACGTTGCCCCTGGCGCCTCTTGAAGACGACCCGCTAGGCAAGGCGAAGCTGCACATCTTTGGTGGCGCCCCAAGTGTGGAGTTTGACCGGACGAATGGGACGCTCAGCTGGAAGAGCCCCTTCGCCTACTTCCTGTGTCTGAACGAGGAAGACGGGCTTGACTTTCGCGTGCTGCAGGATACCGGGGGATCACGGGAGCTAAAAGTCTTTTGGCAGGAGGAGGACGTGACCGACGCGACGACGTCTTTCGAACAGCACATTGACGGCCATCCCCTCGCTCAGATCTTTCGTCTGCGAGTGGTTACCGTCTTGCAGGATCTCGTCGCCGGCCAGCTGGAACGGCTGGCCACGGGCATGTCACTGGACGACCTCGACGCATCGCTCAGTGAGGGAGGTCTCATTTGCGGGGCGTGCATCAACGCCGCTGCCACGTTAAGGGAGCAAGAGACCAGCTTGCTGGAAGCCGCTATGAAGACTTTGGAAGACCAGGTGAGTGGTTCACGCAGTTTCTTCAGTCGTTGGCGTCGCTGTCAGTGTCAGGGCTGCAGTGTAAACATACGATGCTCTGCCCATTCCCCGCCTAAGCCGTTGTTCCTCTTTTGAGCCTCCTGCATTCCTTCTGGGGATTCGCTGCCGCTGCCCCAGCATTTGATCTCCCCCGAGCCCCGTCTCAACTGTTTCTGCGTGCTTGTTGTCCTTCCCCCGCGCGCTTGTATGGTGCCAAGACTAACAGGGGTGGGCGTCGTTGCCCCAACCTTGCAGAAGACACAACTTCTCGCAGACGAAAACGTGGTGGCTTATCTCGGATCGATGGAAGTTGCCCAAAACGAACTAGTGGAGGCCGAAGCGTCCAATGACGAGGAGGACTTCAGTTGAAAGGGGAGGGATAGGCGAAGCCATGCGGCCGGGTCGATCCCATTCGGCACTCAATCGCACTTGAGCGGACATTCTCTGTGACAGTCAGGCCCTATCGTCGAGGGGTACGTTCTTACTCATGGTAAGCTGTTACGACGCAAGGCGATTGGAGAGCGGGAATACGCGAGGACGGCCACGGAGTAATGCGAACGGCCTTATCCTGATCCTCCTGTAGACATGCTCGAAACGATGCGGTTGTGTTGGCACTCCGATATCTTTTCGTCCATGGCGCATGACGCATGGGATAGTTCTAACACCGATCTCGTTCTCGAGAGGTGATCGAAAATAGACATGCCGAGGACAATTCTCCGATTTACCCCGCGTCAAGCTTCTAACTTGACTTCTGTTTGGCAGCCCGCGCGATATCAGGGCCCAACTGATGACAGCAAGCCACAGTGCCGTTACCCGACGTCGTCGGCAGCCACACCCAAATGCGATGTCTCAGTGCAATAGTGTCTTCCGACATCCTCAATGAGGCACAAACGGAGACTTGGCAGCCAACTAACCCTCGTGGCCGTACCTACATTCGAAAGGAAGATCGACATTGCTTGGCCGCGTTCGGAACGGACCTCTCTTAGGATATAATCGAGCCGCGATGCCGTGCAGCGAGAGTAATGTCCACGGGAGGAAGGTGGCATTTTGCCTGAAATCAAGCCTTCCCCAGGACGCTGTACAAAGTAAGAAACACTCATGTTTTAGGCAGGGAGCCGCGGGGGCAGCGACCATGCTGAGCTGTGGGAGGGCGAGATCCGCGGTGCATCCCTGGACCCTGTGCAGCTTGAAGGAGTGGGTAGGTCTCGCCCTGTCCTTGCATGAGGGAGCTGCTACGCTGAAGCGCGGCAGTCTGCATTGCATCGCAACAGGACGTCTCAACACAAATGAGACTCTCCGTTCCTACTGTTCCCGACTTTGCAGCTCAACGGATGACAGGTTTCGAAAGACGCATCTCCCCCGCGTCAGCGGAAGACGGGCTTGATGATACTGCCAACCGCCAGTGGGGATCGCTCCAACGGTGGAGCTGGGGTCGAAGGATTGCGGGAGGGGAGCGTCATCCTCTATTCGGTCGCCTGCGCTAGCTGACCTTGATCTACGGGGTACGGGGTAGTGGACAGGGTGCATTGCACTTGGCTGACTAGCTGGAGAGCTGCAGCGCAATTCCAATTGTCCTCTTGTCATTGTCTGAGGCGAACTCGTTTGACGTGACAGGACATCTTAAATCATCCGATACCGACAATGGCCTCGTTTTGACTTTCCCACAAATACCATTGCCCTGGGATGGGATTGTTTTGGGAGATTTGACGAGACATGCCCGCTTTCTTTCCGAATGTGGACCGAGAGTCTGTGTGAAGATTTCAGGGAGCAGCCTAGTTGGAGAAGGGAAGATTTCGGAGGCGGGCACGCGAGCATTTGGGGTAAAGCAGTTCGCCGTTCAACCGAAGCCGGTTGGCCCGAGTGCGGAGCGGGATAGGATGTCGAAAATCGTGGCTTGGGGCTCCGATACGTGGTGATCACGGAAGACCACTTTGAGGGAATCGTGATGCGAGAATGAGGGTCTTCGGATGGCCAACAGTAGTGAGGCATTCGTGGAACGGGGTGCCGGTTTCAACGTTTTCCGTGCAATAGCACACAGTCGCCGTGGTCCTTGTTCGAAAAGCAGAGCCAGGCAATGTGAATCGTCGGACGTAGAACTGAATGGAAGAAACGAACGGACACTGTTGGCGATGGAGAATTGATGGATCATCAAAAGCTTCATCATTCAGTAGCCCAAGCTTGACAGCTCTTGGCCCTAAGGAATCCGTGACGAAAGAGCGCTGTCAATCTCTCGATGACGAGCCATCATCAGATCCTGGAATGGCGACTTGTATGTCGATCGCCAGAGTGCCGGCACTGGAGTTGCATTGAAGAAGTGCGTGTCTTGGAGCGTGTCTTGGAGCGTGTCATTGGACGCTCAGCCCTCAAACCGTGCGACGACTATCACCAGTCTATCGCGAGCGACTATTGAGAGCAAGGTAGAGCGAGGTGGAAAGCGTTGATATCTGGCCACAGAGCGGTAGAGGTTGCGTGGGCCAAGGCAGGCTCAGTTTGGTCAGGCGGCGCGCAATTGGTGGCACCAGTGACAGAACAGCGATCGTCCTCCGATCCGACATATCACGAAATGGGGCCCCGGAATGAGTGTAACGATGTGCTGATGCGGTTGGTCGTCACCCTTTTTTTGCCCCAGATTTCTCCAGTCCCCCAGTCACTCCAACCCCAGTTTCTTGTCCAACCGTCCCCGTGTACTCGTAGTACAGGGAGGTAGGTGTGGCCCCTTCCCCGGTTTCCTGTGTTCCTATTCTTGCCGAAGATTTGAGGGTTCGCTGCAGGCTTCCGTTTTCTTTTGTGTCTACTTCTTTGTTGCCGAAACTTTGCCTTGAACGGCGAAAACCTGGGGAAAACGGGGGGTTTAGAGGTGTGGGTGGGTTGGTTGAATCGACGCAGGGCCGCATGACTGGCTCTGAGCCGGTTGTTGGAAACAACAGCATCAAAGTGATTCTGGGGGTGGAGCCATTCTTGAGGGCCCAGAGCCTCTGAGAAGCCATCCCGACTATCGAGAAGGGTCTGGAGAGCTGGCGAGAGCCGGAAGGTCTGGAGAAGGAGGGTGAAATTGGCAGATAATTCCCCGCTTCCGGGGTCGAGTGGTGTCATGGCTGCGTTTGCTGGATGGGTTTTTGCGTTTAGCGTCGTGGATTGGGCCAGGGTGGCAGGCTGGTTGGCTGAGAGGTTGGTTGTTGTCTGGAAGCCATGTGTGAAAGGGCCCGCGTATCTCTGGTGTGTTGTCTAAGGTGTCTAAGGTTGCCCGTTAGACGAGGGGAAGAGGAGCAGAAGTAGGTGCAAGGTACGATGTGACTCGCGAGATGGTGCAGCACATTGCAGTTGGGAGGTGGAGTGAAGGACATTTGGATCGTGGCGGGAGTGGTGTGGTGGTGATACTCTCTGTGCTCAGGCTGTCCAATGCTTGTGGTGTGCCTCTCTACTGCTGCTGATGTGCTGCTGTCCCGCTGCTTCTGTCCGTCTGTACGTGTGAATGCGACGTCCCCCGGTGGTGTCCTCCGGTGCATGCTCGCTAAGGTCGAACTAGCGCAACGCAGCCTGGAGGTCGACGGCGGACCGGGCGATGTGCTGTGGGTTCTAGGCGCCTTCTCGAGTACAATTACCTGGACCTGATTGGCTCCCCTCACCATGCTTAGCGTGTCGTCCCTTCCCACCCCGAGTTTCCCAACAGCAGCAACCAGCAGGACCCCAGGGCTGGTTCCCCCAGATTCACCTTCAGCGGGTCTCTCCTGCTCTTGCTTCTCCCAGTCCAGCGCCAGTGAAAGACAAGGCAATTGCTAGGCCGGTCCGGTGGTGGCCCCCAACTGCCTTCCACCCCAGTCCGTTCCGCTCCCAATCCCGGTACAGGCATTCACCATTTTCATTCCAATGAGGAATGAGTCGCTGTTTCTAAGTTTCCAGCCCTCACCCCGGTCACTCCATCCAGCGGTCTCTCTCCCGTCCACCTCCCGGCCACGGCCACGGGGTCTCTTTTAGGGACCCCACAGTCTCACGTCCCTCCCACTGTCGACTTCCGCTTCTTCTCCCTCTTTTTCCCTCACACACCCCAACATCCTTCCTTCCCTCAACATCTCCAGTTCCTCCACTTGCCTCTGTCCGTTGCTTCCGAGTACCAGACTTGTGACCCTCTCCACTCTTGTCCTCATTTTGTTTCTTGCTTGGGAAATCTGGGTTGTTTTCGCGGACCTGCTTTTCACCTTTGGCCTTTCCGTGACTAAAAAAGATACCATCGTCTTATCTGCTATCGCAAACGCAAAATCGACAACGAAATTGACGACCGACGTTTGGTCTACGCCCAACTGGAAATTTGATTGTACGGGAATGATTGAACCGCCGCACATCCCGCGCCGAATTTGAACGTGTCCACGACCGATCGAGAGAAGGAATCCGCCGAAGCCTCCGGGGCTACACGTAAACTGCCACCGAATAAACATAACGCATCTAATCCCTTGGACCTCAACGAAAGTGAACTTGAAAGAAAAAGAGGAGGACACCGCAAATATGCCTGGAATTTTACCTATGAAGGTGATCAAGGTGGGCACTAGCTCCCAGAGCCGCATAGCCCAGGCCTGCGACCGGTGTAGAAGCAAGAAAATTCGCTGCGACGGCATCCGGCCGACATGTTCTCAATGCGCCAACGTCGGTTTCGAGTGTCGCACGAGCGACAAGCTGAGCCGTCGCGCGTTCCCCAGGGGCTACACTGAATCGCTTGAGGAGCGCGTGCGCCAGCTCGAGTTGGAAGTTAGGGAATTGAAGGATCTGCTGGACGAGAAGGATGAGAAGATTGACATGCTCTCACGAATGCACGGAAACCACAGCCATCACAGCAGCCACCGCAGTCCGTCCGCGGCCGCCGTGTCGGCACATTCGCCGGCCGGGTCGGCAACGGACGCGGGGGAAAAGTCCGGGTCGCCGCCGAAGGAGGACACTTTCCGCGTCCAGGCGTCGCCATTGCTTTTGGGCGTTGAGAACTCCGACTCGTACTTCATGGGCCCGTCCAGCGGTCGTGCCTTCATCGGTCCGTACACCCCGCATCCCATCCGGAGCGTCCGAGCGAAAATGTCGTGCCACTCATGCTAACATTGGAAAACAGAGGCCTTCAAGCGCAAAATGCAAGAAAACGGAAAATCGTGCACAGATTTTAACCCTGAAGCTTTCCTGCACATTCAAGGATGTCATCCTCTAACGGCAAAGTCGCCAGACCAAGCTCTGAGAGTCCCGCCGCGTCTGTTCTCGGACCGCTGCGTCAATGTCTACTTCCAGGAATGGGCGCCGTTATTCCCCGTGCTGCACAAGCCGACCTTCCTGCACATCTACGAGGAATTCGTGTCGGACCCGGAAAAGGTCAAGAATAACCACAAGATCGCGCAGCTGTACCTTGTGTTCGGCATTGCGGCTCTCGGAAGCGACCAGCCTGACTACGACCAAATCGCCGTCTGCGAGCAACAATGGCAGCGTGCTGTTGAGGCCGTTCTCATGGAGAACACCATGGTGACCCTTCAATGTCTCGAGTTGGCCCTCTTGTACTGTATCGTAAGGGCGGATTACAAGCGCCTCCAGCACTACAAGGGCATCGCGGTGGGCCTGTCGCACCGCCTTGGCCTGCATCAGAGCCAGAAGCGCTTCTCATTTGGCGCTCTTACTATTGAGACGCGCAAGAAGGTCTTCTGGACTCTTTACACTCTTGACTGGTTAGTATTTGTCTTCACTCTGTAATGTTCTCACTAACAGCCGCAGCTTTTCTGGCGCTATTCTTGGCTTGCCGAAATTGCTTAAGGAAGACGACATCCACGCCGAATACCCCTCAGACACGGATGATGAATACGTCACTGAGAAGGGTTTCCAACCGACTTTGCCTGGAGAGTACACTCGCCTGTCCAGTGCGCTCGCTCTGTTCCGCTGCTGCCGCATCCTCGCGAAGGTCATGGAGAAGAACTACCCCGCGGCGACATCTCACGAGCTGTCATTGCAGCAAATGTCCGCAATGGAGGCTGAGCTCGATGAGTGGTGCGAGTCGCTGCCCGCACATCTCAAGCTCAACTTTGTCCAGGACAAGCCTTCAACTGATGTTACCGGAAGCCGATCGCCTCTTCTTGCTCTCGCTTACTACTACACGCGCATACTCATTTACCGCCCAGCTGTCGGTTCATCACTTGGTCACAAGGCTGCGCCTGCGCTGCTGTCCATCGGCGAGTCAAGCAAGCACATTGTCCAGATCGTGCAACTTCTGGAGGAGCGCAACATGACCTTCTCCTTCTGCTTGAACAAGACGGATACACTGGTGTTGTGCGGCATGACCCTGCTCTACAAGAGCTTTGAGTTGAAGCAGGATAGCAAGATGATGAAGGATGTCGAGCGCCTCGTCAACGGTGTCATGAAGATCCTCACCAAGGCCAAGGCGCCGGGTTCTTTCGACCTGAAGCGCGTCGCCGGCATGCTCGTGAGGCTGGATGAGCCCGTAACCGCTTCACCTCAACAAACTCCCGAGACTTCCATGCCTGCGCCGCAAAGATCCTCGCCACCTGCGGCAGGTAACAGGAAGAAGTCTCCACAGCAAACCCTTGGCCGCCTGCCCAGCGCGGCCGCTAGCGAGAGCGATCTCATCCAGCAACAAGAGAAGATGCGCCGCATGACGATGCCCAGCATCCACAACCGCCCGGAGCTCTACCGCTCCCGCTCGCGGCCATCTTTTGACAACCTGCCCCAGCAACAACAGCACGACGTCTCCGCCGCCCGCCGAGAGCAGCATCGCCTTTCGATGTCGCAGATTGCCAGCCGTGTCAGGATGAGTGGAAAGCAGAACCTCGACTATCTCTCCCTGAACAGTACGCCTAACGGTTCTTCACCGCCATCGCCAACATCAGCGCGCCTTCAGCAACATCTGTTGGCCGCAGCACACCAGACTCTATACACCTCGCAACAACCCCCGCAAAAAATTGCTGGCGTATCAACAACTGAGTGGGAAGCGTTACTGGGTTCCATGGATGGTGGGCTGAACAACGTGTACGACGCCATCTACGGTGGTGGTGGTGCTGGTATGCCGCCAATGAGCGAGACGACACCGGCATCAACGAATCTGGACAGCTGGTCGCCAGACTCTTGGGATCTGGCGAATTTCAACATCGGCGACTTCGGAACCAACCCCGCTCCGCCACAGAGTGTTCTCAGCGTCAGTGAAGAGAGCTTGAGTTCGGGCGAGGATCTGGCTAGCGATCTGAACATGAGCGTCAGCAGTTTAGAATACCGCAACGCGCTATTAGCATCATGCTCAGGGAATAACGACGGGCTATTTGAAGGATTGGATGTCAATTACGGGCTATGACATAAGCAGGTTTGATGAAATATGGGAGCGGCGACGACCTTTTGATTGTAGACATGTAGTCAATGGCGTGATGTTGGTTTTCTGATGGGATGGCTTTGGACAAATGGGTGGGGTAAGGTTCTACTTCTAAGGTAGCGGACGAGAAACTATGTTTTCATGATTGTATACTTGTGACTGGTGTCATTCCACGATATAGCTAGCACCTTTTAAGAACTGCATACGAATGGAGATGGAAATTTCTGCGATCTTCGGCTAGGATGGCACCCGAACTTCAAGAGAAGATGCTCCGAAATGAGACAATTGTCACCCAACAGAACCTCTGATAGAACCATTCTACCGAGACCCGGCCACGAGCTTGCGATGTTGATGACGTGCTTGCAAACATACTCCCGTACGTAGTGGTCGAATGCTTACCATGGCGATGAACAGCATCTCGCAGTCATTTCGCCGCGATGCTTGACCACACGCAGAGTGGCCTGGCCAAATCTGTACTAATGAACGAAATTGTAGTCGAGAGAGAGCTCAGGGCATACTCTTGACTCGGAAAACACCGTTGGCTCGGGGAACGTGACGGAGAAACGAGACCAGTTAGGGCTGCGTGTCAGGCGTCAAGACGGGCAATCTACTCGAAAATCTATTGAAATGGCTCATTAAAGCAGACTTAAGAAAACCTGGTGACAAAGACCTGAAAACAAACCGTCTTTCTACAGTGGCGTTTGTCAAACACCCTGTGAAGGACTCCCCTCTGCGTTCCTCGCCGCAGTTACCTTGCGCAAGAGCGTTTTGACTACGTCCCATATCATACGGGCAAACATCAGAACAGCATCCCAAGCAGCGGTAGCGAACCTTTTTAAGGGCCTCCAGTCCTCGGCTTCGTCAACTTCCCTGTTCCTGCTGTCTCCTGAGTTGGAATTCCGCCCTGTGTCTGCGTCTGAATCTGATATTGACGGTGACAAAACGCTGGATGTAGTGTCCCTCGATCTTGTAGCACGTTGTGAGCGCCATTCGTCCCATTCTGTTCGCCATTCATCCCACCCTTTTCGGCACTCTTCTCGAGAAAAGGAGCGCCTCAACTCTGCCATCAAACTTCTTCTAGATCCAGACGAATCGATGAACTTAGCCCCAACCAAGGCCAGCATAGTAATAACAAAGGTTGCCAGCGCAGTGACAATCATGTTGACCAATGTTGATCCTGCTGGTGCCTCGCTCATGCTGAAGATCCCGGTCGCGAAACCCAATGGCAAGAACACGACAGTCACATAGGTGAAGCGTTTGATATCTTCCGAATCTCGCATGCCTTTGTCAGCTTGCATGACATCCAGCCTACTGCGCATCAATTCGAGCTCCATCGTAGTCGACTCAATAAGGGCTGAGATCTCGCTTCGATAACTCCTGAACAACCGAATCTGACGACCGTTCAAGGCTGTTGCTTTCGATATCTGAGTTCGGTATCTACTTTCGTCATTAAACGACCACCTTGGCCTTTCCGCATCACGACTTTTTTCGCGGTTCAGCCATACATCGATTGTCGCAATGTTCTCGGCAAGCTGGCCCTCTAACCTTCGCAAGCCGTCCTGAAACCCTTGAATTCGTTGACTGGCGACCAGGAAGCCTTTGTAGTCGAGTCTGTTAACGTTGGATCCCTGGGTCAAGGGGTAGGGCGCCAAAGTCAAGGGGAGGTCGCCTTGGGCGGCGTCAAATGACTTGTGGAGGTCTTTGGTCGCCTTTTTCAGCGGGGCTCTCGTTTTTCTCAGTATCCGCCGCGTCCGTCGATTCATTTCACGGAGAATCCTGGAGAATAGCTTCAGCTCCAAGATTTTGCGTTGCTTTGAGAGCAAATCAGGTGAGTCCCAGTCGTTTGTATCATCACCGTCATTCTCGTCCTCGTTCTCGCCAGATAATTCACTGTTACTACAACTACTCTGACTGTCTTCGTCAGAACTGTAGTACGTGCCACTCCCAGAGCAACTGGAAGACCTAGAACGGCTTGAAGACCTAGAAGAGCTTGAAGACCTAGAGCGGCTTGAAGATCTAGAGCGACTTGAAGAACTTGAAGGCCTAGAACGACTTGATGGCCTAGAGCCGCTTGAGGGTTCAGAGCCGCTGCGGAGCAATCTTGGATCGGCAACCAACAAGCGACACGTCCAGTATCAGTCCAAAAAGTCGCCCTCGAACCGGAAACTGACCACAAATCTTGTAAGAAAGAATGTTTCCTCGTCGTCGACGAGACTTGGAAATCTGATGCGATGATCTTCCTCCAAATCTTCATACCCTTCACGCAGCTGTTCTTCTCGCTTTTTTGGATAGTCGAGTGTAGAAAGAAAAGTGGAGTTCCGTCTCCCAAGTATTGAGCTCCGCCATGGTTGCTTCCCGGAAAGAGTTCCCAAATGAAGCGTGCTCCCGGAAAAAGCTCTGAAAAGCTTTCTTCTCTTTTGCCTCCGTCTTCGAGATGGTCAACCGACAGATTTTATTGCCAACAGGGAGTGCGGAGACTAGCACCCAAACTCTCTTCTTGACATTGTCGGGGGTTCTTCCACTGCTCATAATCCGGGTGATGACTTGAGAACAATCTTCTTTGTCGAATCGATCATCATCGAAATCGCGGGATAAGTCTCTTTTCTTGGTTGACTTGGACTTGAGGAAGTCGGCTTTATACCCGAGCCTGAAGAAGAATAAGTCACGGATATTACGTCGTGAGCTAGAAGATGATGTGGTGGTGTCGCCAGAGATGGTGATGTCCTCCTCGTTCGCATGTTCTGCAATGACCTCTGACTTTGTGCCTGGAACAAAGAAGTCCGGCAAGTTATAAAGCCACTCATCTTCAAGCTCAACGATGTTCTTTTCGTCCACAAGATTATTGAATGGAAGATTACGTTCCATCCAATAGCCGGATGGACGGTTAAGTCCCTTTGTTCCCACCTCGTGACCGGAAATATCTCCCAAAAGATGCTCAATCTGTTTCACGAGGTTTGAGAAAGACTGAATATCGTCAATCCCGAGTACTCTGTTGGGCGCAATGCTAAGGTTAGGCTTGATATCAGGCTTGACTTCGGGCTCGCTGTCGGGCTTGACTTCGGGCTGGACTTCGAGCTGGACCTCGGGCTGGACCTCGGGCTGGACTTCGGGCTTGCTTTCAGGATCCGGCTGATTGGTGGCATTATCACAGTACTTCCAATACTTCCAGAGAATGTAAGGTACTTCGAATGTGTTTCCCCAGTAATCATCCCGCGCAAGCTCAGAATCGTAAAAGATTGGTTCATGAAGTTTGTCCAGTTTCCCTGGGAACAATCCATTGGCCGACGAGCTGCTGAACAAGACGAACAAAGCTTGTTCTAGCATCTCTTGTCTGGATCGTTGATTGATAGGCTTTTCCAAGTATGCAACCATGATGACCGATAATGCGAATCTTTGTGGGTCGATCCAGGTCGTGTCGTCATTGTCTTCGTGATACTTTTGGCAGTCGATAGTACTCTCCCAAGTCTCGATCTTATTGTGCCACACATCGGCCTTTCGTGTATTTCCTCCGCTTTTCTCTGTCCCTGGTTTATCAAATAGGCCCTGTTCCATGGCACGGAAAAGCGCAGAATCCTTCGATCGTAATAAGAATCGCGTGTGGATGGGACTTCGCCCCACTGCCACCATGCGCTTCTTGGACGTAGGGTTTTGCGTGGAGAATCTCTTGAGGATGTGTCTTTGAACAGTCTTTGAGGAAAAGTCCCTCGTATTGGAAAGCGCCGCCTTGAATAATTCAGCCGATCGAATCGCTTGCCAAATCAATGCGTGGTCTGTGAGATAAAAGCTTTTCGTTGGTCCTTTGTCGCGCCGGGGAAAGGCATAAAATCCACGTTCGTCGAGGCTCTCGAGTTCCTCGATCCAGCTCTTCACAATCTTCTTGACGACATTTCTTCTGGGGGTGCTCAAGGTGTAATGCTGATAGAAATCCCCAATCTTGATAAGTTGAAAGGGGGTGTCAACGAGAGAGGTCCCCGGAAGGTATCGATTGTGCTCCCACTTCTCAATTTTACTGCCATCAACCCAATAATGAGGCAGGAAAACCCCTCCTTTGGATCTCCCAGATCTTCTAAGCAGCCATTTGATATGGCCACGACAAGTCCGATCGATGCGATGTTTCATGAAACAAACATAAGACCTTGGCGACTTTCTCCCGCAATGACAAGTCAACCCATTGGATGAATTTTCGACATGTTTGGCTTTAAAGAACTGTCGAGCAAGTAATAGTGTTTGGAATGCGTAGCTGATTGAAGCCTTTTGTCAGCTATTGATCTACTAAAAAAGCGGTTGGACTCACAAACTCGCCGCTGTCGCCACGCGGTGTCCATCAAAATCACCACAAGTGAGGGCAAAAGCAGGGTCAGTGTCTTTCTCAGAAAGGGGTACAGGAATGCTGCAGACAGATAGAATATGCTCGAGGTTTCGCTTCAGGGAGACATCGAGCGTCTCATCGTTGACGAGACGAGGAGCTGCGGGCTCCCACCGCCATCGCAGCCGGTCCCGGGCATTGGCAACAGATGTCCATGACAGTGAAGGAGCCAACGCTTCCGACTCAGATACTTCAAGACTGTATGCGAGGGCAAAAACATATGTCTGGGACATTTTATGACCATCATTCTTCGGTCCAGAGACTCCTGACTTCCACTGGATTTGATGGAATGTCCTAGAAACGCCGCGTTTGTTGTCAGACCCAAAGAGTCCCTCGCTGGCACGGTCTTCACCAGCAGGTCCTGTGGTCTCACCTCCCCCTGGAGTGGAAACCCCATCATCAGACTCCTCGTCAGACGACTCGATAATTGCAGTGTCGTCGTTGCCAGGGTTCTTGTCAACAGGCCCTTCGTCCGGAATATTGCCGAATTCGAGCAATTGTTGTTCGTCCAGAAGTTGTACATACAGTGTCGGCTTCTTTATCTTCGTTTTCTCTTTTTCGCGAGCATGCGACCGAGTAATACATGTCTCCTCGACCTTGGAGGAGTACACCTTGTCGTTTGGTTCATCTAGGTTGAAGCTGCTATCGTCATTGATGTAATCCAGGTCTCTAATTAACAGGTCTGAAGTCATCTCCAGTGGCGGCAGCTTGATTTCTTCTCCCCCGCTCAGTTTGAATATTTGGTAGATTGTGCCTTGGAACGCTATGTAGCGGAGTTTGAGATCATTGCCTTTTTCTAGCTTTCGACTGAAAGTTGGCCACCGGTCATTCTTCATGCTGGCATGATGACTGAGTGGCGGAGCTCGACAAAAAGAATCAATGTGTGGGCCAAGGACTCTGTTCGAAGATGAATCGTTACTCCAAGCGAATGTCTTTGCCAGGCGAGATTCAACCATGTAAGGTCGTGGCATGTCTGGGTGGTCCACACAAAAGCCTTGCCTCTGTCCGGTAACATTTTTACTGATTCGTAGCAAGCTCCCGGATGCACCGACTGTTGCGGTGAGGCCTTCGTCCCCGAAAGAGTAGTAGGTTTTGCGCTTTGTGCTCTCCGAGGCGGCTTGTTTCATCACCTTCGACAACTTTGTTGCTTCTTGGTTCGTCATATTTGAGACATCCCTCTCTCGAGCAAAGAATCGTATCAAATAGACCAGCGTGAGTGGAAATCCTCATATGGTGAATGGCGATGCTTGAATGGATTTGCTTGCAAGGTTATGTCGAGTATCCTCCGGATTTCAAGCTTAATTTTACTAGATAATAGCTGCTGAATACCGCCTTGATGGCCGAATATCAGCCAGGACTCAAGATTCAAGCCCCTTGCAAGTTCCCTGCACCCACCGCTTCAACATTGCATGATCTCCTGGCGAGCTTCAAATCAGACATAAGATTGTGAATCACGAAGAGGGGTTGTTGACATCAGCTATGCACGATGTATTGGCCGGTATCTCGAATCGGTCTGCTGCGTCGATAGCCCGTAGATTTTCTGACTTGCTAGTGGATGAATGCTTGAGGCACACCTGAATGCACAGGTATTTATTGATGAGTTGTACACATTGTCGAACTGGGCCTGCAGCTTTAGAATTGCCACGTCAGCATCCTTATCCTGAGTTACCCATTGCGAATGTCTCTACATCCCCCAAGATTCTATTTTGGGCAATCTCTGCGAACCCGAAGTGAGGTCCTCAGTAGAAGTCTAGTCACAATGCCCTCAATAACTCACGCGAATCTTACTTATGGATTGGTACTCAGGGTGAAAAGTCAGGGAGACGCATAGTTATAAAACTTACCAGGGTGTGTAAGTTTTAGTATGTGGGGTTTGAAGGCCGAAAACAATCTCACTACTGACGATATCGCAACTTTGATGGGTAAGGCAGAGATGTGTCAGACTAGCCTACTGTTGATTCGACGGGCCGGCGCTCTTCGAAGGTCTCGGACTGAGCTAGCAAGCTGCAATACTAATGATTCTTGTACATGGCTGCATAAGATATTGCCAGCATCAGACCATGGATACGCTGTAATGATGACCGGCATGTTGTGTGGTGGGCGGTCAGAAATTCGGGAGATGAGGAATGTAATCCTCCCCGTGTTTTGTAATCTCTGTCAGGCAACGGCTAGTCCTCTTCCTGCGGGGAAGGCGACGGTCCTATGGATGACCACTCGCAATGTCAAACACTGTGGTACAGCTCTGGTGTACTCTACTTTTGTTGCCACCCCCTTCTCAACCACTGACAGACAATTTTGGGCTGTGGAGGGATGACATGGCGAGATGAGCAGCTGGATTATCACATAGTTCTTGACAGGTGGAGTTCAAAAGCAAAGGCCCAACTTTCGTTCCAGCTAAGGTCTTGCCCTGGTCTGCGCCAAGTGAGCACAGGAGGCCGTGGTGGAAAGACACCTCGCATACGACGAGGCGAATTAGATGCATCGTCGAAGATGGTTGCATATGTGGCCCCCCAAGGTGGACACGGGGCCTGTTATCGAGGCTCTCAGGCGAGGGCCATTTTCATGAATTTGGCAAAGGGATGAAAGTGAGATCGTTCAACCCATAGTCGGCTTCGAGAGATCAGCCTATAGGGAACTCCGAGTGAACTTCCAGGTGCGCTGAGAGTCACAGTGAGGCCGTTTTCGGCCCCAAAAGAGTAGTAGCTCTTGCGCTTTCTACCCTCCGTGGCTGCATCCTTCGTGATAACTGATGTGTTTGACGCTGGATTCGACATTTTGTTAGGCCCTTACAGAATGCAATGGGAGTAGAATGAAGCAGAGATAGGTCTGTGTCCGAAAAAGCCGCGATCACCAGAGAGATGCGGCAAGTACTGGGGGGAGATAATCGCAAAGTTATTGAGATTCGCTGCCTCTCGATCCGCTTCTCCCGAGAAGGAACTCTTGGGCCTTTGATAAATACAACACCGTCTTCCTACGACAGCTGTGGCTAGAATATCGACCAGGGCCTAGAATTCAGTAGGCAAACCAGGCTATCATGGTCTTCTATGTGGCATTGCTGCAATGTAGCGTTATCTCGGAAGAATCCTCGAATTGGGTACACGATCCTTGATTGAAAAGAGGGTTCCTTGAGACTACATATGCACGAAACCATGCCCGGCCACTCACTCCGGGCCGTCGCGAGCAGAGCCTGCAACTTGACAACCAAGTGGTTGGAGGTTCGAAACGCACGAGTATATGCTGGGTCAGCGGACTGCGCACACAGCTAGGTGATGACACGTCGCTAGCCTTGCTAGGACTGTCTTGATTAGGAGCTCTGTGGGATACCTCAAGATTCCAAAAGTGGTGATCTCTGCGATCTTGAGGCGGGGTTCAAAGCAGGGCGCTTTCTCGGTTACACTCCAGGAATTGGCTGAACGGTAAATTGCGGATCTGCTTCAAGGTTTCCATCTCTATAGAAAGGCACGATGGAAGAAAGCGGATCACCTTGCGAATTTCTAGAGTTCCTGGAGATAACTCCATGTTCTTGATGTCAGAGTTTCGCCTGACGATGGCCCGAGATCTCGGACTAATGCTAGTATTGATTCGGCGATGCCGTGCATTCCCGAAGCTTTCGGATTGGGCTTGAGCTGCAGTTGAAATGGGTCTTGCACATTGTTGCATGAAATATTGCCAGCCTGGAGCCAATGGAAGACTGTAATGATGGACGAAAATCACAAAACGGGCGTAATAGTGGGAGATGAGAAATCAAGGAGGGGGAATGGGGAAACAATTACCCTCGTGATTTTGCTGTTGTCTCAATTGTAATCGGGAACTCGTCATCTTCCTGCACGGGGAGGGAATAGTCTGATGCACGACGAAAATTTGAAAAAGCTGGAGCTGGAGATGATGGATCTGCTAACACTTCTGGATGGGTTGGAAATGCAGTGAATGTCGTAGGTCGGCGATCCTGGAAAAAAGGTCGGTTTTAGTCCTTTGCAGGCTGCAAGATGGTTTGTCTAAGCGAATGGTGTTGGAACAGGAGTGGAGTGAGGCATGAGGAAGAGATCGGCCGCGATGTGGGAAAAAAGACCTCGCATACATCCCGGCCAATGAGATGCATCATCGAAGGCGCCTGTATCATGCGCAGCCTGTCAGCTGAATATAGACCCGTAACATGTTGCAGGTAGGCTCGGGAGCGATAGTTGTGTTGGACTTTGGGTAAGGCGAGCGATTGTGCTTCCACAGCAAATAGACAGACGTGTGTATGCCTTCCATAGCTTTTTCATAAACTCACCCAATTACAACAAGGAGTACATATTTTGCAGCGACCACAGAGCAAGGAATTATGGACGAGCAAGCCCGTACTGAGCTTTCCGCTAGAGGCCTCCAGTTCCATGGAGGTATATCTGCCTGTGGGTGCTCAGCCACGCTGATTGTGGCCATGCCATTCCAAAGGGGCTGGCATATTGAAGTCACTGCCTCGAGAGAGGTTCAAAATGCAGTGAAAAAGGCCTTGTCTACTTATAGATATGGCTTTCCCCCCTTCATTGACAGTCCCCCTCAGGCACCCGATAGCTCGCGTTCTGAAGATTTAGGGACACAAACCCTGACAACTTGGAGAAACTAAAATCAGGCAGAAGCCATGAATAGAAGAGAAATTGACTTCAGAATCCACACCCATCAATCTTCACGCCTCGTGGTTTTCCGAAGAAGATGAGGCTGCCAGTGAGCTATGTTACCCTATCATTCTCACCCCAAAGAATGTCTAGCCTGTAGAAAGAAATGCTTGACGGCCTCGGGTTGAGCCAATGTCGTGACATAGGCGTCACGAGAAAGCGAGCCTCCAATCAAATTCGACCTTGACATGACGGCCTTAGGCTTGAGGGAAGGACGCCTCCCTCAGGAGGGGTTAAAAACGCAGTGAAAAATAGGGCTGATCTGGAGCTATCGGTGTCTTCAGCGACTGATTGGTAATTGGTAGCATAGAAGACAAGTCTGGATCAGGTAAAGTCTTGGTACATGCTGCAGGCTGTCGCAGCCAATTGAGATTGTAGACCAGTTGAAACTGAGGACATTATCGTAACCAAGCGATCGATCAACCTAGGTTCTCTATAAGCTGTCTCTTTTACCAATCTATAAGAACACACAAGTGTTGCAAACCGTCTATGGCACATCTCCTTCTCATCTATCTCTTACTCATTCTGGTGTCAGACGTGGCGACCATGCGGAATGTCACAACCGCAAAGCCTTCGCCGCCTTCGGCCCAGGTCCCACAACCCCAAACCTCGCCACGATCATCAACACGGGCGTGAAGATCGCGACCAGAACCTGAATGAAGACAATCTCGGCATACAGTTTAGCCGTCCTCTTCAGACCTTGATCCTTCCTCTCTCTCCTCATCTGCTCTAACCGCGAGCCACCCTCCTTCGTCGCCGCCGCCGCCCCCTCTTCAACCTCCCACCTCCGGCAGACCTCGAGAAACGCCTCAGGCTCGTCTGTGATGACGCCGTCGACGCCCTGCGCGATGCTCCACTCCATCCACTCCTCCTCGTTAACAGTCCACACAAACAGCCGCCGGTCGTGCGCCTTGAGCACGCGCATGAAAGCCTTGCCCATGGGTCCGACGAGGGATTTTTGGAACATGTTGAAAGAGAGGGACTCCTGCGGGAGGAACTTGCGGGCGAAGATCGGGGACCAGGAGATGAGGGCGACGGGATACGTTGGGGCGTAGGTTGCACAGTGGTTGATGTACGGTTGCTGGCGCGCTGTGTCAGTCTCAAAGGTTCCGCGGATGGAGACGGGGAATACGTACGTTCCAGCATCCGAAGATGATCCTCCTATTCCATGGCACGGGACCCGGCGTCGAAGCCAGGACCTGCGCAACGCGGCTCAACAGCTCCGGCGCGGGGTCATCAGTCTGCAGTAGCACATCATCAGCCTCCATCACTCTGCCTGGCGCCAAAGTAACCCACCTTGATATCAAGCAAAACCCAAACGCTCTCCCTCTCCTTGCCCCCCTCGGCCAGAAACTCCAACAAGTCGCTCAACCGCGGCATCATCTGCCTCGGCTCGCGAATCGTCTCGAGCGAGCTGACATACTCCCACTCGCACTCGTTGATCTTCTTGTCGACGCCGAAACACCGCTTCAGCGTGCCGTCGTGCGAGAGCACCACGACGCCGTCCTTGGTCAGGTGCAGGTCCGTCTCGAGGGCGTGCGCGCCGGCGTCGAGGGCCGCGCGGAAGGCGAGGAGCGTGTTCTCGGGGTAGAGGGCCTTGTAGCCGCGGTGCGCGATCGCTTGCGGGAGCGTCGTCGCCGGGGAGGAGGAGGGGCGTTGCAGGGCGCGGGTGAATTGGGCTGCGCACAAGGTCGAATTGTTAGCTTCGTTCGACGGAGGAGGGTTAGGTGGTGGTGGTACTACCAGATGGGGCGCCCTCTGAGAGGAGCGGTTTCGTTTCTGAAACCATGGCGATGTATGTTTAGTTCGTATCTGTAGAATCTAGATGGTGTATGTGGGGTATGCTGATCGTAGCTAGCTTCTATCGTCGAGTCGGGAGCACCGTAGCCGTCAAATTGACAATCGCAACGGCCAGCGCTGAAGGGGGGGATTGAGGAGACAGATAAGTGTGTATGATGTAGTGTATTAAATCTATAATAAGAAACACAAGGCGACACCTTTAAATCATGATCAGGATAGTCATCATCAGGAAGAGGGACAAAAGCAGCCTAGACCCGATTGTCGTCGGTGGAATTGAAGAGCCCGTACCGCTAGCGGTAGTCGCCGTCGTCGGGTGATGGCGATTGAGAGAGACCTTAAGACCGCGCGGTGTGGAGGGAGAAACGGATTGGACGGCAGCTCGAAAGCCTCGGGATGAATGCGGTGCCAATTGAAGACGTGGGAGCCCACGTGCTGCTGGGAGTGGGGTGGAGCCAGCCAAGCTTGGGAGGAGCTGGAGCTACCTTACGGGAAGCTGGAGCGGAATTTGCAGCAAGCAGCTTGCGACCCCGCGGGATCCAATCGGCCGCAGCGGCACGGGACCGGGCTTCCCAGCTGCTTAAATCCGTCTCCGCTGCGGCGTGCAGTAGCGTCGTCTACAGTAGGTCACGTATGTAATCGCATTGCGTACATCATCGTATCGAGGCTGGAAGACGGTGACTGTTGGTGTGAAAGCATGTATTTTCATTGATTCCCGCTTTTAACCGTATGGTCTCTAATCTACAATTCCTTGCGCTGGAGGGATGGAGCCTAATGGTGTGCTATAAGTTTACTTGTGGATGTATCCCCTTTTAATAGCTAATCGGCTGACGTCCCGACGTGAAATAACCCAATGTGTTGATGTGCCAATCAATGCCAATTTTTGATCTAGTCGATCTCGACATCGATGTCGAGGTCCAAAGCTCCGATGATGTCGTCGTCCATGAGAGGTTTGTGGATGGTGGGAATGCCCTTCTTCTCATGATTCGCGGCCTGCAGCTTGGCAAGATGGGGCAGTAGGGACCCTGACTTCTGCGCTCCTAGCTGAGGCGTGCCGTTGGCCGGGGTGCTCGCATTGCTGCCGTTCGTGCTCGATGGCTTCTTGACGCCGTCGCTGACGTCGTGGATGAACTTGGCCTTGGTACGTAGACGCCGCGAGAGATCGTTCTTGATGTCTTCACCCCTCTCCAGCGCGGCCTCGAGTTTGCGCGCCTCGGCCTTCTCTTTGAGCTGCGCCTTGCGGACATTTTCCGCGTTCTGCAGTCGGCGTTGACGGTTGATGTTGGCGAGGCGGTCCTGCTGGGAGGTCGCGCTGGGCTTGGACTGACTGTCGTTCAGGCTAGTCTTGAATGCGAGGACGTTGGTCTTGAGGTCGTCGAGCTGTTCTTGAAGATCCTCCGCTTTCCTGGTGTTGCCCTGAGCCCGAGCAATATCGATGTCCTGCGCGAGACGCTCGCGGATCTTTGGGTCGAATTTCTTGCGGAGGGCAGCCTTGCGCTGGATGCGTTCGTCGATTTCTGTGGTTGTCAGGTGGTAGTTGACGAGGTGGTTGATGTCGTCAATCTTGTCCAGAAGTACTTGCTTCTTTGGCATGTTGAGACCGTCTGCTTGGATGACCTTTTCGTAACGGTTGTACTCGCGCTATAATCGTTAGATTGTGGAACAATTATTAGACCACGAAAAACATACCTCTGTGAACGGCCTATCAGACAAGAAGATGAAAGGGAATGGTCTTTCCGCCTTGCCGTGCGCAGCCAAGACATACTGGTCAGTCACGAACGAGCCACCAGGGCCGGTCATGGCGTATGGCTTGCCCACAGTGATGGCTGTAAAGGTCAGAAAAAGGGCTCATCCATGAGAAGCAACCAGCATACCTTGAATGCGCGCCATGCGATACTCGTCCGCGCCTGTCTTGGGGTCTGGGCCAAGACTGATACGAACGTAGCAACCGATCATTGCGGACTCAAAGCCGGGGTTGAAGCAATACTCCGCAAACCGGCTCTTGCCCACACGAATCCGCTCGAAGTCACGCATGTCAGGCGGCGGCAGCTCGCGCGCTACGATCTCGTCCTCAGGAGACCTCGTCTTGCGACGACGGCGGTTGCGCTCGTCGTAGTCATCCTCGCCGTCGCTCTCGTCACGTCCACCGTAATCATCGTCGCGCGGAGACTGGTTACCCCTCTGGCGATCCTCTTCTCTCCTACGAGCACGATCGCTCTTCTCCGCGCGGGCGCGACGCAGCGTATCTATCGCAGACGTCTTTCCATCCGTGCGGGGACGCGATGTCTTACGCGCGCCGTCCTCAAGATCAGCGGCGTCCGCGCTGCGCTTCTTGAGCTTCTGCTTCTTCTCTTCGTTCTCCCGTTCGCCGACCAGCTGGCGCAGCATACGGTTCTGTCTGTGGCGCTCGATCTCGGCCTGGCGTTCTGCCAGCAATGACTCTCTCTCAACCTCGCGCATCGCCATCACCTGCTCCTTCTCGGCAGCGCTCCTGAACATTCCGTCGACGGGGTACTTATCCTCTTCGTCGTCATCGTTGGCGCCGGCGCGGCCGCTGTGCTGTTCAGCTTCGGAGTCGGACTCGTCCATGGCGGCTGATCCTATCGAATTTGGGCTGCCAATCGCGGATGATCTGAGGCGCATTGTTAGCAATGTGTTGAGTATTTAATACGAGATGAGAATGGTAAAGCCAAAGAGATTGCGCATAAATGGCGCGTAGATGCCAGGTTCGGCAGTAGAGGGCTGTTTGGAGATGATGGTGGTTGACAGCAAGTGAATAGGCCATAAAAATGTGACGAAGCCAGATCCTCAAGATGGGAGATACTTACGCTTCGCCTTCCTCTTCTGAGTCCTCCCCTCCTGTGCGCTTCTTCACCTTCTTTGCCACTGATTTCTTTGCTGCTGCCTTAGGGGGAGGCGATGCGGACGGCGCCCTACTCTCGGCCTCTGACATCACCTCCTCCTCATCTGAGGACTCCCCGCCTCCGGCAAGAGCCAAAAGCTCGTCGTCGATGTCGGCCATTGTGCGTTGTGGAAGCGACTCGATTAGGGGGAACAAAGCCGACTTCGACAGCTTCGAAGGGTTTCTCGGGAGATCGCGACAGAACCCGGTCGTCGACGCGACTAGGTGGTGGTGCTGATGTGCTTTGAAATGTTTCGATATATTCGGTCAGAGCGGCGCGGATTTGACTGGCAAGGCAGGCGAGAAACGGTCGGAAGCTGGCGATTGGCGATGGTGGTGAGGTTGGGAAAAGAGCTTGAAAGTCTGGCTCCTATTCACTGCCTTGGGACACTGTCGTCTACTACTCGCATCTGATTGGTCAATATTATGTCATGCAGCTGCATAAAATAATGGGCCGTCGGAGCATCGGCCCCTTCCCATCCGATCTGGCGTGACGTCAACCAATCATCGCCCGCAGTATGCTCGGCATCCGCCGGGCTAAATCATTCGATATCACTGACAGCTTCATTTGCGACTGGACTTCGGCCGAGTACATGCTCCGAGTTGGGGTTGACATTGTCACTTCACGGCCACACAATGGCGTCTGTACGAACATTATTGAGGCCCTGCGGCGGTATTGCAAGGCGAACGGCGCACCATGCGCATGCGCCGGCTCTTTGCCTTTCGCAGCGACAGCTTTCGACGACACCGAGGCCGCAGGCTGACGCAGCCAGCCAAGAGCACCCTCGGCGCAAGCCCTTGACCCAAGAGCAGAAGGACTTTCTGTCCTCAGCTGTGCGTCATTGAGTATATCATTCTTCCCTAAAACCATTGCTAACAAAAGAAAAACAGCTCCGAGTAAATCAGGCTGGAGAACTCGCAGCGACACTCATTTACACCGCCCAAACCCCACCACTCGTAAACCGACACCCTCACCTCCGACCCCTAATGGCGCACATGTACGACCAAGAGGAGGGCCATCTCAAGACCTTCAACTCTCTACTTCACAAGCATCGCATACGTCCAACTGCCCTTTATCCCTTGTGGCAGGTCATGGCCACTGGTTTAGGTTGGAGTACGGCAGTGATGGGCCGCGAGGCAGCTATGGCCTGCACGGAGGCTGTTGAGACTGAGATTGGTGACCACTACAACAACCAGATTCGTACTCTCCTAGAGATGGTCAGTGAGTGGGAGGCGGAGGGTTATGAGGTTGGCCCCGAATTTTTGGAGCTCATCAAGACGCTACGGAGGATTAGAGACGAAGAGCTGGAGCATCTCGACCATGCTGTCGAACATGATGCCAAGAAGGCCGAGCCGCACTGGCTGCTTACTGGCGTCATTCGTGCGGGCTGCAGAGGGGCCATTTGGGTCAGCGAAAGAGTATAAAGTCTGTAGTGTAAGAATGTGTATAATACATGTAGAAGAACACAAGGTCGAAGCCGGGAAAAGCGGCGAAAAGAGGGGGAAAAAAAACAAAGCCACCGATTCCAAGACGCCAATTGTCCGCCTCCCGACTCCCCTTTGTGCATACAATTCCCTGGTGTTTCCATCTTGGATGGCGTTTCCGTCGTCTCCTTTTCAATCGTCTGTCGCGGACCATAAGTCTTGCTTCTGTCGTGGGTAAGGCACGTCTAGCCAATAGTCCGCAACGTCTAGCCAAAAAGAGGCACCAATATAGGCCTCCAGCACTAGTTACTGCAAGTTATGTTAGCATCACAGTTCGCGGTTTGAAAGGACCATGAAAACTTACTAAATCTGTAGAGGTGCGACGCCGTCAACTTGGAAGCCCCAGTTTCCATTTTGCTCTTCCGTGAGCAGCCAGTCGTAAGGGAACTGTACAACGTGGCCTTGGATAAGGTTGCATAGCTCTTCTGCCTCCGCTCTGGGAAGCACCTCCTCGGGCGGCTGGCCGCGCCGACTGCCTTTAGTAGTGGCTCGTCGGCGGCGTTTGACGGATCCTTGAGCTTGTTGCGCCGGGGTGCTGACATCTCTAGACGGGGGCTTCTCAAGAGGAGAGAACGTTGTCTTCCGTTCTCTGCTCTTCTCGCGAGAAGGATCGAGAAGTCCTCCGTCAGGAGCAGGGGAACCAACTTCGAAAGCCGGGAATGGCACATCGCCCGCAGGAAGAACAGGTGACGGGGCTTCCGGTGATCGGAGGGCGGCTTTCTCGTCATTCTTCTCTTTCTCGTCAGACTCCGCGGTATCGCCTCTGTGGTTGTCATTTCCAGGAATAATGATGGTGGGATGTGGCAGCTTCTCTTCTGTCTTCTCGGCTGCGGCCTTGACAACAGCGGCAGGGCCTGGTGCACCTACTCCAGCACCGCCGCCACTGACGGGGGACTGGTGCCGGGCCAGATTTGGGTCTTCGTCCGTCTTTGCATTCCCCTCAAGGCTCTCTTTGAAACGTTCTGCGTACTGCGTAGCCTGTTGATAGTCAGGCCAGGTGAGTACTTCCGAATCAGGCATGCACCGGAACACTCGGCGGTACAGCTTGGTGTTGTTTTCTGCGATACGGTTCCAGACATCGTCGAAGAATGACGAGTTGATCGGATCACGCATGCAGTCCTTGTCGATGTGTGCCTGCCTGATATCTGCAGCAAGGGGATGGAGAGGTCCATTCGTCGGTTGGCCATTCTGATCAAGGTGAACTGGAGGACCACCAATATCAGTGTCATCCACAGCGGGTAAGGTAGGAAGTCCGGCAATGCGAGGCAGACCAAGCTGGTCAGTTGTGCGTCGATTAAGAGCAGGAATTGGCGGAAGCGCGTCGTTGCTGACACAATTATCCTCCTCGACGTGATGCTCCACTGAGGTCTTGCGCTCGTGCGGCTGCATGGGAGTCTCGAGAGTGCCCTTGCCTTCGGAAAAGACGCCATTGACGAGAACCTCACGTCCATTGACGATGACAGAGTCGCGTCCTCGGTCAAGACCGAGCTTCTCAGCAGTTTTCCAGTGATCCTTTCCGTAGCCAGCAATATCAAGGGCGTGATCCTTGTTGTTCATGACCCTGGGGTCAATATCCTTGTCCTTGGAGGATGACGCCGATGATACTTCGTCTGCAGCCTCGTCTGGCACGGCGGGGGCATCATGATTGAAGCTGGGAGTCTGTCCAGGCAGACCTGGCTTTGTTGGCTTCTCATTTGAATGCCCGCTCGGTCCAGCGACAGGTGGCGTCTCCTCGTCATCCGCATAGATCTGGTCCATTTCGGCCTCGTACTCGGCCTGCCGGTCAAGCTCGGCCTGCCTTTCCTCCTCAAGGATCTCATCGACATCCAATCCAAGATGCTCACGCATGAGACGAAGACGAAGAGTATGTGCGAAACGACCGACGCGGTACGGCCTACCAGCCATTGTCGACCAGATCATATCGGTATCACGGACAACTGCAGCCAGCTCGGAGTCACGACTTCCCAGCATGGAGCGCTCGTTGATGTTCGCAGAACCGATGAGAGCCACACGATCATCCACGATGATGCACTTGGCGTGAATGTACAACTGTTCCGTCACCAAAGCGTTCCTCGCTCCAATCCTGCCCCATTGTCGCAAGCTGTAGAATTGGATATAATCCTCTGGTTCAATGCCCGCAGCGCGAAGGCGTGCAAAGATCGAGCTGTCGCCGCGGCAAATACTGCGGTACTGGCACTGAAGAATCAATCGCACACTGGTGCCTTCCTGCTCGTCGACGGTATTCTGGAAACCTGGCATGAGAGGAATGATGATGCATGCTTTCCAATCTTCCCCTTTCTCGTGAGCTCGGATGATGCGCTCAACTAGTGCATCACCGATACGGTTGACAATCTTGGTGTTGAATGCCTCAGTACTGGTGATGAAAAATTGGTTCTCGATGTAGACGAAGTGGTCAGAGTCCTCAATCATCTTGATGTAAGCATTCTGAATACTGCATTCCGTATGCTCAATGCCAAGAGACCAGTTGGTTGAGGATCTCAGAATCTGGACTTCACAGGTACCAGTCAACCCAAGCGCGTCAAGCTCTGCCATCTTGACGTCGGGGGGTGGAAGCAGGAAAGGCAGAGGTCTGGTCGTCTTTCGTCCTCTCTTGACGTAGTTCCATCGCTGGACGAAGTGACGGGTCAGGTCTCTGGCGGGCTGCCCAACGACCTGCATGGCAATATCATGCCAGGGCATTCTGGGTGTCTTGCTTCTGTCGTACATTTCCTCGTACGGCTCATCGAGCTTGAAGAAATCCTGTACCCTAGGGTTCGAGTAATCCTTGCCGGGGAAGAGCTGTACGTGCTCCGCATCCTTGGGTTGCTCGCTATGCTCAAAACCTGTTGGCTTGTCGTCAGTGATCGGATGTTGCGGGCAATCCCATCGACCGAAGCACAGGTCGATGCCGCCGACAAAGGCCACATCATGGTCAACAATAACGAGCTTCTCGTGATGGGCGAAGAAGAACTGATTCTTTTTGAACTGGTTGGGCGACCGCTGGACGAATATGTTGGGATGGAGGTTCAGAAGCGAGTACTTGGTGTACTCCGAATCGATCGGAATGGCCGCTTCGACGTTACGGTAGACAATGACGAAGACCTTGACACCTTCGCGTGCTTTTCGCTGAAGCAGACGATCCAAACGCCACTTCTGGCTGATAGCCGCAGGCCGACGCATGTACAACTCAGGACTCAACCACCAGTCGTGGATGTAAATAACGTCACGAGCCATGCTAATGGCTCGAGAAACATTCCACATGTAATCTCTTCCGTCCACGAGCCACTGTGCGAAGACGCCATTGCGAATGGGGGCGAAGCTGTCGAAGCGGTTGATGTCATGCCACTTAGTTTGCTTGAGCATCTCCGCTATAGAGTCTTCGAACTGCTTCATGATATGCTGATTCCTTGAAAACAGCTTGACTTTCCGCTCGGCGGTGTGCAACGTCAAAGTATGGTGTTTTTCTGTGTCAGGCTCCTCGGTCAGGTCGATCTCCTTCTCTTCGGCCTTGGCCTTACCCTTGCCCAGCTGCTTCAGGCCACCATTCTTCTTAGAAACGATGCGAAACTTGGAATCCACGAGGTACACGTCGTAGACGTTCATCTTCTCAGGTGATTCAACACAGACAATGTAACTGGACCGCACGAGAAACCACTTTCGGCTGTGACGGGCAATAACCTTCTTTGGCGTCAGAACTCGGCGGAAGTCCATTCCTTTGGATGATTGAATGTGGAGGTAGCATTCTTTGCCGTGGTAGCTGCCTTCAGCCGCAAGGCGCACACCAAGCGCAGACAGCTCCAAGAACTTGCAAAGACGGTTACTGTCAGCGCGGAACATGAGCCATCGGATCATGTCCTGCAGGTACTTCTCGAGGACTCGTCTTTGTCTCTCAAAGTAGCGCTTCCGCGCCTGGGCCAATTCGATTTGGTTCTCTGCTCCTGAATCGCCCGGGTCAGTCAGGCCGGTAGACTTCCTGCGCATACCCAACATGCCGAGACGAGACTTTTTCCTATTGCCTGGCCCTGCGCGGCCCTCCCACTCGCTGGCAGTCCCCTCTCCGGCAGTTGCTTCCGCCGCAGTGCCCTCAGCGCCAGTTTCATCGCCTCTGATGCTGGCAGCTCTAATGCTAGCTCCATCGTCATCTCCGTCGCTGTCGTCCTTGTTGCGGGCCGCACGAAGGTACGGGAAGGCGCCCCATGGGAATTTGGGCATTTTAGGTCGGGCACCAACGTCCGCGCGTCCATGCAAGTACTTATCGTTGCTCATTGCCAGCTTGTAGCGGACGTGCAGGTTGTAGACGTCCTTGAGTGTTCTGATGATGGTCCATTTCATGCGTGATGGACCGCTGCCATACTCCAAGTCCATGGTGAAGACCCAGTGGCGCTCGCTGTCATCGTCATCTGATTCTGGCTGGCTGTCGGTAATACGTAAGCGCACTTGCTCGAGGAGAACCGGTATTCTCTTATTGCCATGTTCGTCTCTCTGAATCATACTGGCAAGCATGAGAACGGCGGGAGCTCCGGCTCGCAACTCGGCCATGAGTTCTGCTGATTTGGCGAAATCGAAACGGTCCTCCTTCTTCTGCCTAAGAAGTTTCAATGTGTTCTTGACGTACTTCCACGTCGACGCTCTCTCGCCACCGAAGAAGGGCCTCTTGGGCGTCGTGATGGCGTCTCCGTCTGACACACCTCCGCCGCCGAGAACTGTGATGCGGCGCATGTGACCTCTTCTGCCAGGGCCGCCCGGGCTTTCGGTGCCATCCGCTCTACGGGACCGCATCCACGACGGGCCAGCAAGCTGATCGCGGCCTTCGCCCTCTGACATGCCGTGCTGTTGTTGCTGATGTTCGGCATTGTCAGGCATGGATAGTCGTCGGCGAAGCGCACCCATGCGTCCATATCCAATAGGGGAGTCAGGACCCGGCAGGTGCGACTGCCTTAAGTTGGGAGTGCTGGGCACCGACATCTGGGGCTTGTCCTTCTTCGACCGGCGCATCCTCCTCTTCTTCTTGGGCTTGATGGTGTCAGTGGCATTGCCCTCATCAGCTGTCTCGACATCGGCGTCGGCGTCGCTTCCTCCAACAACGTCATCCTCGTCCAAGGTTCCTGGTATTCTCGGGCGACCAGATGTAGGCGAATTGCTCCGGGAAGGCGTGCCTGAGTCGTTTAAATTGCCTGAGCTACTTGTCTTCAGAGTCTGCAGACTTCCAGAACCAGTCAACTGCTTAAGCTTGGTCATGAACGCAGACCCAATGGACTTGCCGCCATCTTCCCACGAAGGGTTCCGCGAGTGACTGGCTGGGGGCTCCAAAACCTGATCCGTCCTAGCAAACTGCACGCTTCGTCGGTCGGTCGGGGACGCAGGCTCGGGAGAATAAGTGCTGTGTTCCGGCATCATGGGCAGTCCTCCCGGGGTTTGTCTGGCGCCAATGCTGTCGGCGGAATTCAGGTTCGGTAGTGTCGGGCGCTTGGGGGGCTGAATAGGAGATTGGGTATCGTGAGGCACGCCTCCATTGATGTAGTCTCTTGCCTCAGTCGTTGAATCAATCGCGTAGGTCGTCGATCTTGGGGAGGGAAGGTCCTTCGGGGGAGGAGCAGGCGGGCCGTCTTTCGGTGGAGGGGGAGGAGCGAGGGAGTCGGGCGCGCCTGCGGTTCCCGTCGCGGCAGGAGAGGCCGCACGAGGGCTGCGTGTCATTGGTGAGATGGACTCATCTCTGGCCGGCGTGGCCATTGTGTCTCGAGTGGGAATTCTGGAATTCCACAGGGCAAAGAAGGAACTTGATGGTGGTACAGACAATGGGAAGGACTGGAGCTAAGACCGAGACACCATCTGTAACGGTAACGGCAACGGCGCTCCTCGTCGATCACCAATGTCTGGAGAAATAACAACCGATCGCTGCAAGAACGACGGGTTTGAGGGGAAAAGAGCGGCCTGTCGAACTGAGCTGCGGAAATCGTGGAGGTAAGGTGAGGTAGAGGTGAGGTGAGGTTGCTCCTCCTGCAGGTTGAGGTGCAGGGTTGCGGACGATCGGTACAGTGTATTGCAGTTGCGGTGTCTTGAGCCAGGCAAGGACCTTGGGGGGACGTCTGGGAGCACCAGAGACGCGGACAGGGAGAGCAACGGGGTGCAGAGTGGGCAGGTTCAAGGGAGGATGCCACGGTGCCAGTCCCAGCAAACCGACCTGACCCTTGTGACGGACTGCAAATCCCAGCCAAGTAGCACCGTTAGTGGAGGGAGAGGCTTAATTGCTATTTGGCTCCGGGCCAATAGGCGCTGCCGGGCTACGAAATAGGGGCGCAGGGGGGGGACCCAGCGGCTCCCTCCGGGGCGCACCAGTCCGATGTCACGCCCAATCTTCAGTGGCTCCCGCGCTATTTGGGCCCAGTTGGGCCACGCGCAGCTGATCGAATTGACATTCGACACCACCAGCCCTTCGTCTTCGGCAACTGAGCAGCGAATGACCTCTGATTTCGAAGGATGGGGGGAAGGTTCAGAAGGGCAGAATTCTAGCGTTTTGGCGTGCATACAAGCTGCAGCTCCGGCTCTAGCTCCTCCAGATCAGCAAGGTCCTTATTCTGCCCAACTGACTTCTGAGGGTTGTGCGGGCTTAAAATGACGGCGAGAACAGATGGTGCACATCCCGCAATCTATTATGGATCAATCTCTATTATCTATCTCGTTCCGCGAAATGGGGCCAGGGTACTCGATGACACCCGCGTACCTCACGGAAAGACTGGAGTCCATACGATAGATGCAATAGGGGTTCGATTAGATCTGAGACGTGGGACCACGTCAACATGCCTACCTTTTTAGCCTGCTCAATTAGCTTCGTTGTGGCAGCGAGCCGGCATGGGATGCAGGTCAGTGACAGCTGCGACATAGGCCTCATCCAAGGTCTAATCAATCCATTGTGTGTTTGAAGCGGGCTTCAAATAAAGAGAGGCCTCAGAGGGGAATCGCGGTCGTTGTGCCAATCTCGACAAGGCGCGGCCAATTAACAAAGACCCAAGATCGTCCCTGACTAGTCTGCGTGGGCTGTTTCACTGTGAATGAAAGAAATGGGGATTCAATCATTCGAGTCTCCGTGGCTTGTAAACCGAGGCGTCTTGGGATTTTGGGGCGTTAGAGGGGGGGTCCCCTGACCATTGCTTGTTGGGAGCTGGGGGCACATGCGTCCAATTAGACCGCGCCTCGCGTCTCGCTTATCGATAAGGATCCGGGTCGCGTCAAACATCACGAACTCCCGGTGACCGACTGTTTTTGAAGCCCAACGCCGTCGAAGCCCCGCCGCCAAATCGCAAAATGCCGAGGTTTGTCGCACACTTTCTTCATCTGCTTGATGCGCCATTGTCTAAAGTATTGTTCACAGGGAAATCATTACCGTTCAGGCCGGACAATGCGGCAACAGCAGTACGTTACCCCGCCATCTCTTGCTCTCCCGCATCGACCCAGCTGCGAATGGGCAGCGAGCGTCGGCATGGAGGCTGACATGATACAGTTGGAAGCCAGTTCTGGCAGCAGCTTTGCCAGGAGCACGGTATCAATCAAGATGGAAATCTTGAGGACTTTGCGACCGAGGGAGGCGACCGAAAAGACGTGTTCTATTATCAGAGTGACGACACAAGATACATCCCGCGAGCCATCCTGGTTGATCTCGAACCGAGAGTAGGTGCCTCCAAGGCGATGCAGTGAAGGCTCTTGCTAAGGCATTGCAGGTAATCAACGGGATTCAAACTGGCCCATACAAGAACATCTACAACCCCGAGAACTTCTTCGTCGGGAAGAATGGTGTCGGCGCCGCGAACAACTGGGGTGACGGATACCAGACGGGTGAGGTTGTCTGCGAAGACATTATGGAGATGATCGACCGCGAGGCCGACGGTAGTGATTCTCTGGAGGTATGCATCATCTAGAAAATGTCCCGGGCTTTGCTGACGTCCAACAGGGCTTCATGCTGTTGCACTCAATAGCTGGCGGTACTGGATCCGGTTTGGGATCCTTTCTCCTTGAGCGCCTCAACGATCGATTTCCCAAGAAGATCATCCAAACATACTCCGTCTTCCCGGACACGACAAATGCAGGAGATGTCGTTGTTCACCCTTACAACAGTGTACTCGCCATGCGGAGGCTGGTCCAAAATGCCGACTCAGTCGTCGTATTAGATAACGGAGCCTTGTCGCGCATCGCAGCCGACCGACTTCACGTCCAAGAGCCGTCTTTTGCGCAAACCAACCAACTTGTGAGCTCTATACTGGATAACGTCACTGGGCTTTTGGCTAACATGTGTCTTAGGTCTCGACTGTCATGTCAGCAAGTACAACCACACTGAGATACCCCGGATACATGCACAACGACCTGGTCAGCATTTTGGCCTCCTTGATTCCTACTCCACGATGCCATTTCTTGATGACAGCGTACACGCCATTCACTGGCGACCAAGTCGAGCAGGCCAAGACGGTGCGAAAGACAACGGTTCTGGACGTCATGCGCAGACTGCTACAGCCCAAGAATCGCATGGTCTCGACGCAGCCGGGGAAGAAGAGTTGCTACATCTCCATTTTGAACGTCATCCAGGGCGAGGTGGACCCCACGGACGTTCACAAGAGTCTGCTTAGAATCCGGGAACGACGACTGGCAACTTTCATCCCCTGGGGCCCAGCCAGCATTCAGGTGGCCCTGACGAAGCGGAGCCCCTACATCCCGATGGCCCACCGCGTCAGCGGTCTGATGCTGGCCAACCACACCAGCATTGCGACTGTGAGTATTGTCAATTTCAAAACTCGATTCTGCTTGCTAACAGATGCGCAGCTCTTCAAGAGGATCGTCAGACAGTACGACGGCATGCGGAAGCGCAATGCATTCATGGAAGGCTACAAGAAGACGGCGCCATTTGCAGAGAACTTGGACGAGTTCGACGAAGCCCGTGAGGTGGTGCAGGATCTAATCCAAGAATACGAGGCCGCAGAGGATGCCGACTATCTGAACCCCGACACTGGAGACAAGGCGACTTCAGCTGAGACCGATAAGAGGATGGGTTAAGTCAGGCACGATTGCGAAAGGGGAGGTGGGGGGAGAGCTGATGAGGGGGAAAGGAAGCAAGGCTGGGATAGCATCATACATGGGTGCATCACAACGTCGATTTGTTGATTCAGGCGGCCATCTGGCATTATCGGGAAGGGATCGGACATGACCTGGCTGGCTTTTCTTGCCGGGCATTAAGGCGTTCAGGGCTGAACAGGATTACGAAACCAACCCCCCAATAAACTTGCATCTGAATGAGGCAATAGCTATCAAGGCACATGCGTGTAGACCCCTTTGGAAGCCCCAGGAGCTTTTCCTCCTGGAGGCTCTGGAGCAATTTTGTCATTGATCGACCATCTGTCGTTTGAGTTCCCCACCTACCCGCCAAATCGTCGATGATAATGGAGCGTGCGGTTCGCAGCTCCACTGATTGTGTGCGAAGAGCCGCAATTGCCTCTGCTTGACGTCATTGACGTCAGCATCAATTGAGCTTGATCCCTGAGGACAAGACCCGGAGGACTCACGATATCTTAACATAAAAGACGTTCAATCGAAGCCAGATGGAAAGCGTTTTCTCTCCTCCTCATCACATCCAAAAAGCAACCCAAAGCGAGTAAACGAATCCACGCTACGGAACATTTCTCCAAATCTTTTTAGAGTTCTTCCACGCAGTAAGTCGCATCGTTCCCCTCCCGGGGCTAGCTGTCTTGAGCATCGACCAATGACAAACGGGCGCTAACTCACCCACCCCCTAGCTCCAAACCAACCACATACCACATCACTTCATACACCAAATCGCCAAAATGACCCAGTCCAAGGCCGACAAGATCAACGAGGTCCAGCAGAACCTTCCTCTCCCCGAGCAGCCCCCCGTCGCCTCCGACTGGCAATCCGCAGACGCCCGCACCGTCAACGTCGGCAGCGGCGGTGATGCCGAGCGCAAGATCGGCACTGAGACTGCTGCCACCTCCGGCCTGAGAGAACCCGCTTCCAAGGCCGCAGAGGACCTGAGCAGTGTTGGACGCCAGGGTGTTGAGGGATTGAGCGGCGCTCCCAAGGACGCTGCTGCGAGGTAAATTTTCGAGATGGGAAACTGGGAACTGTATTATAGGATGCATGGGATATGAGTAATGATACGCCCCAAGGGGCCTTTCAAACCTTGCATTATAATGTTTGGACGTTGGTGTGAAGCACGTCTGAAAAGAAAATGATATTGCTGGCGTGTTCACCATGGACTTTTGCTTGGACTGATTGAGAGATCAAACATAGGTGAGAGATGACACAAAATCCTCGAATCACTGGAAGCGAAAATCCAATATGAAAGTTTTTGGGTGTTGAAATGATGTGTATGAAGCCTTTTTTTGAGGAGAGCTTTTCTTGCGCTATGAAAACATAAGATGGCCTAAATGCATGTACTGTGGGAGCACGTATGCTCTACCTAGGCGTTCTTCTCACCGTCTCGACCGTCTTCGTCTCTGTCGCCGTTCTCTGCCCAAGCAAAACCTCGGACTGATTTAAGACCGAAAGAAATTGGACGGGTCCATCCATATACACGACGAATCCCTTCGTTCTCTCGATAGACTGAACATAGTCAAGCGTACTCGTGGACAATACTCTCACCTAAGGTACAATCCCATTCTACCCATCGTGTTTCCCTTCCAAGCGAGCTCTAGGGTGGAATTGCTCCACAAATGGAATGTCATATCTGAACATCATTGTCAATTGAAGTGTCTCACCTCCAGGAAAGGGATTCGCAAACAAAGTCGCAACCCAGCGAATTCAACGAGCTCCTTATTATGCAACAGCCATGCGTTGAATCAAGATTGGTTTTTAGTGAAGTTTGCCAAATGTAGAACTACAGGTACATCATCGAGACCCTCTCCATCTAACATGGTCTCGATTGAAGACGGTCTTAGAGAGGTAATATGTTGATATTGAGACATCTGAGACGTCGCTTGTCCACCTACCGTTGCCTACATCTAGAGGACAAAGCCAAATCTCTGCAGCCTTCCTGTTGCATGGAGTATGTCTTTGCAACTGAAAAGTCGCTCTTGGATAATTTCTGCTTCTTCCCATATGCATGAAGCAACCTTTGATGTCTGATTTGGTCTGTTTGTTGTGGTCCCCACCGAGAGGTCGACAGAAGTAGTTCACAGGCAGGAGCAAAACACCTTACTCACTCTCCCAGATAGGGTTCTTCCTTCTTTTACACTGGTTGCCAAGTCGACAGGGTTTTCATTTCTAGGTGAGCAGGAACGAATCTGCCCTCTCGAGCAACTTGCCTTGGGTGGACCTGCCTGTCATGCTCTGCTACCCCCGAGCGTGCCTGGCTTCTTCTATCTATGTTGGACACATCCCCTCCCGTCTCGACCTACCTCCCTCCTGCCTTACCTCTAATTAACTCATCTCTTTTTGGATCTAGCCTGGGCACAGTGCTGCCTTTGCCATTTTCCATTTCTCCCCCAAAACCTCGTCTCTCACCTTCCCATTCTCCCACATCCATCCTTCATCACAACAACACATTTCTTTCCAAATCAACATTCCCTTCCCAGAGCAACTTCTTCTCAACTTCCCACCTTACTCTCTACCTTCAAGATCTTCTTCTTGAACGAATAGCTGAGAAAGGCTTGCATCATTTCGTCTCTGCGCCATCCAAGCACCGCGCAACGCGCTACCTAGGTAACAAAACCAAATCGAGGGACCTCGGATCAGAACCGGGCCTCCCAGTACCAGGTAGGACCGGTCTTTCATCACGCAGTTTGCTTCGCGGTTTTCATCTCGTTGAGACGTCTTCTTTCCGTTGCCTATTTTTCTACCATATTGCGTCTGCCACTCGCTGAACTTCGTCCTAACTCGCAACCAGAACCTCGCTGCAACATAGCAAGCATACTCACGAACGCAAGTTCCCAGCTCAATAAGCCTCGGATCCAATATGGGCAGCTGGGGAAACAAGGAAGAGCGGCGTGCTGATCGCATGCCGAAGCTGCATATGCAACCTACCGAGGCTCAGCCTACACCTCCCATGACGCCTCCCGTCCCGCCCGGCGTCAGAGAGGCCATGATGGCAGGTTTTCTTCTTTCCCCCCCTTCCGGACCCCACTGACGTTCAACAGAACGATCTAGGCAATGGCCGTATCGACGAGCTCCCTCTTGACAACACTAAGCGCGAGCACAATGATCGCCTGCGCCCTCGTCGTCCTCCCGTCATTATGCAGGCTTCTGAGGCCCTCAATGGATATAGACGTAGGTCATTGCCCATGTTCGTTGACGTAATATTTGTCTGACTTCGAAACCAGAGTTGGCCGCTACTGGTCTTGACGATGACGAAGCCAAGGGCGTCCAGAACCTCAACGACTTGGGCGGACCAAGTGTTTACCGGCCCTCTGGAGGTCCTTCGCAAAACTATGAATCCAAGCCCCGCCCCCAGTAAGTCTCTACCTAGCTTCTCCCAACGACCGCATAGCTGACGCATTATAGCAACAATGCTTTTGCTGGCATGCGGACCAGCAACGCGGGCGTCCTTCTTCCCCCCGGCGCTGAGGTCAAGGTCTTCCAGTCTACTAAGGCCCGTGGTGACGGTGCTGGTACCAACGTTGTCCAGGTGGTTCAGTCTGTCGGAGGCACCCAGCAGACCTTTTCTGTTCAAGCGACCAGTTCTCAGGCCACTGGCGCTACTCAATACACGTCTGCAGTATCTCCCCAGAGCGCTACTGTCAAGGGTAGCCAGCAGAACCCTGGCCAACGAAGCACTTCTGCTGCACCGGGAGCGCAGTCAGTCGGCAGAATAATGCCTCCTCACATGAGAAAGAAGACCGCCGAGACCAACTCTCCCCCCTCGTCTGCCCAGACTACAATGTCTTCTCAATCTACTCAGATCGTCAAGCCTACGCAGCCTTCTCAGACTATTCAGGCCGTCAAGCCGACTCAGTCTACCGCAACTGTTCAGCCTGCTGAGCTAGCCAAGACACAGACGCCAAGTGCTGCCGTCACTTCTCCTGCTATCAAGGCTTCTGTACCTGGAGATGGACCCACTGCAAACACCACCGACTCCCTTTTACCCGATGACAGAAACTTGTGGTCCTCTCCTTGCAAAGCAAAGTGTGGAGGTGGTGCCGGACCCTGGCAAGATGTCAAAATTGAACTCAAGGTCGTCTTCACCAAGCATCTGCCTGAGGGCCATGCTGTGTTCATCTTGACTCACCACGACGTTGTCAACAAGACCCATGGTTTGGAAAGCTACCGCTGCGTTTATGCAAAGGGCTTCCTGGTGATCTGCAGCTTCACCGATTCCTCGGACACCGAAACTGGGGAAGAGCGATACAGCATCAAGTTCCCCGATGAGAGTACCGCTGTAGACTTTCACGATCAATGCAACCGCATCAAGCGCGTTATGGAGTACATCCTGAAGCACGCCATTTCTGCGAAGCCCGAGGCGGTCGAAACTTCTCCCAAGCAAGAGGCAGAGACAGAGCCAGCTCTCGAGAGGGCTTCGGACAAGACTGTAGTCGCCACTCACACTCACGAGCCTGCTTTGAAGGTGGCTGCTGCTCCCAAGACCGACATCAACAGAGATGCCTCGAAGACTACAGGCCTTGAGGATGCCTTCAAAAATCTCGCGCTTGATAAGGTCAGGGGTTCCTCAATGTACACGGCGGATCGCACGGCAGAACGTAGGCAGTACACTGCTGAACAGCTCCTCGAGAGACGTTCGTCAGCTGAGATTCCTCCCGGTGTCAAGGAGGTCAAGATCCCTCTGCAGAAAGACCGAGGTATTCGGCTGCCTCATCATCTTCAGACCAACCGTCGCCAGGAGTCAAACACCGATCTGCAGGCCAAGGCCAAGCTGCACCAGGAGTGGCTGTCCGGCACCAAGACTACGGCTGATCCTCACCAAGAGAGCATCGCAAGCCGGGAGATACCCGCCCCTGCCTCTGCCTTGGCTCCTGCTGGCGAAATCGATGCTTTGGTCGAGATTGAGACCAACAATCAGGTGGTCCAGATGCCTGTCACGGAGGCTTCCATCTTCGAGAACTCTGAGCCTATCAAAGAGGCTCACACGCAGAAGCCCGAGTGTACTGAGGCACGTGCCGCTGTCGAGTCGCTGATCTCCTTCCAAACCAGCAAGTCGGGGGTTGACTCTGCTGTCTCTGTGCAGCCCACCTCCGCTACTCCCACAGTCAAAGATGCGGCGCTCAACAACAGCCTTCTTCAAGAGGGCGACAATCCGGGGTCCATGACTGAGCCGACTGCTCAGCAGCCTGACGCAGTCGATGCTGCTAATGACTCGGAACAGTCAACTCCTGGCATGCCGCCTGCGCAGGCCAACCCCCTTCCGAGCTACACTCAGGGCGTGCAGGGAATGCCTCCCCAGATGCCGACTCCCATTATGGGACATCCTCACATGGCTGGGCCCGCCATCTACCATCCGTATGGAGGTCAGCAGATCATTGAGTCTGCGATGCAGCACATCCCCGCTAACGGATACCTGCACGCCATCTCCGTGACCTACCACGTCAGCCAGGGACCTTCCTCTGGTCAACAGAACGATGGCCATCAGCCTGCGCCTACCATGTACAACACGACGCAACAGCTGAACACTGGCCCAAGCTTCTCGCCTAGAGCGCCGGCCTTCCAGCCTGGTGTTCAGGGGCAGACCGTCAACAACAACGGACCTAAGATTCGTCGCGGCCTCGAGAGCTCAAGATTTGCCACTGGATTCTCTGGTGCCAAGTACGCGGGCTCGTTCACTGGAATCGCGGCCGACGACTGATCTCGGTTCGAAGGGAAAGCGTGGAGGGGGTGGCTTGCATAATTTTGTCTTGGCCATGGTGGTGTAATTTGGGGCTCGGGGTCAGGTCCCAACATGAATGCAACGTAAACAGGTTTTCGAGAACGTGGATGGTAAGCAGGACAGCAATAGTCCATTATGTCTGGCTACTAGAGATCAACGCCAGCAGTAGATAGACAATAGCTTCCTTTAAGATGTGATTGTGTGTGCCCTGTCTCGCATGTCATCGAGGGATGTGTTCCTCGTCTGTAGTTGACTTTACTGTGTTGCTTTTTTGGGCAAAGATAGAGGCATCCTTCTTTACACGGTCAATACAGGAAGCTGGTGATGGCAGTATTGACTCCTTCATCTCCAGGCTTGCTGAGATGTGCCTGACTCGGCCAGAATCTCCGAGTCAATGCAGTGTCCGTCGCTCGTCGTACTTCATCCAATGACAAACCCCAGCATGCTATCTATCAAGCTCAATGCGAGTATTTAACGCTTTCATGATCATTCATTACCGCCCAGACGCTCTTTCGACACAAGACTAACCTCCTCGTTCTATAATCCGCCAGATCCCACAGCAAGCGTACCTTTCCTATTCATGGACCCACTCGTTGTCCTCGCGACTGACGACGACCTCATCAACCTCCATCCTGAAATCCACAATCTCGCGGCCGTTTACCAGGTCGTTCTCCCGCGCCCTCTTATCCGCCTCCTTCTCGTCCTTGGCGATGCCCGCCTTGACGTGTCTCTTGACCAGCCTCCTGCGCGCGACCTCAAAGTCGACGTCGACGAACCACAGCTCGTCCATGAGCCGCGCGGCGGCGTTCCAGGGTTCCTTGTCGAGGGCGACGTAGTTCCCCTCGAAGACGACGATGCGGTGGGTGGGGAGGATGGCGATGTCGTCCTGTTTGGGGTCCTTGACGGCGTGGTCGAAGCTCGGGGCGAGGATGGGCGCGGAGGAGTCCGGGGCGAGGGGCACGCGCAGGGAGGTGACGAGGGCGTGGAAGGCGGGGCCGTCGAAGGTGAAGGCGGCGCCGCGGCGGGCGTGGGCGGTGGTCGGGTCGGGTAGGGCGGAGAGCTGGGCGCGGGTGAGGTGGTAGCCGTCCATGGGCACGAAGACGGCGGGCGGGGAGTGGGTGTAGGAGGTGTCGAGGGCGGAGGCGCGGGTGTTGAGGCGGGTTGTTATTATTTGGGAGAGGGTTGTTTTGCCTGCGGGGGGGTGTTAGAGGATGAGGAATGGGGTGGAGGGAGAGAGGGGGGGTGGTACCTGAGCCTGGGATGCCGGCGATGCCTATCACTGGTGGGCTATTAGCATTTTGTGCTGGGTTGGGTGGTGGG